>ML842051.1:105212-134322 GCA_009831015.1 Picea engelmannii
TCCCTAGGAGTAAGCCTAGAAGGAAGAGGTTCCAGTCAAGGTGACAGTGTGGACTGTGAACCTAGGCATTGTGCCTCCAAGGACACACTAAGTGAGCTGGACTTTGCTCACGTTTGCAAGTGTGTATTAGGACAGCAACAGGCCTCTAATTTGCTTCAGAAATTTCCTTAATTTTCTGAAATTTCCGCCCTTAACTGCCTCAGACTTGTGCCTTATCCTTGTTGCAGAATAGGCCTTTGACTAGGTCTCAAATCTGCCCATAGGGCTGCTTTTAAGGTGCCTCGGGATCTGCCTCAGATCTCCCACAAAACTGATCTGTAATTTAGTTTTAGATCTGCGGTTATGACAGCCCTCAACGGCTGCCCCAAGAACTCCTCCAAAACTCAGCAACTGGGCTTCCTGAAACTGTCGGCTACCTTAGACTGTCCAGACTCCCACAAAACAAACATGTGGTTGTCTCAAACTAGCATGTTGAGCCTCTCCTAGGCTACGGTTGTTCTCTCCTTGCAGGTCGAGCCTCAGAACTGGCGGACTGAGACTCTCCTAGGCTGCGGCTACCCTTTTCTAGCAGGCCGAGCCACCAAAGAGCAAGTGGTTGCCTTTCCATGCTGTCCAGAACACTTTAAACAAGGTTCGGCCAGGGTCATCTCATGCCTTCTTTTACTGTGCAAGAGTCATCTTCAAGACTGCTTTGATTCAATGTTGAATTTTAATGATTAGCTCATGCATTTTTATTTTATTTATGTTTAGCATAAGCTACAGCCATAACCACTGCAGCAACATAATAATAGCTACAGTAAACCAAGATCACAAGAAGAATAACCATGCACAAGAACACAAGAAGTATCCTGGGAAAACCCTTCTCAACCAGGGGAAAAACCCAGCAATCCTTTGCTATAGAGTCAAGAGAAGATCCCCCACACCATAAACCCTAATGCACACAAGACGGTGCTCTACAACCTTGAAACTAGCACCCAAGAGAGGTGCGCACTTCAGTCGTACAAGTAGGTATGAAATAATGAGAAGACAAGTGAGTGTGTGTGATCCACAATGGGGATCCACTCTTATTTATACAAGAACTGACACAGCAAAAGGTGTGTCTATTGGCACAATAGGGCCGATCTCATTAACTCAATAATATAATTAATCATTACACAATAATAATTATCTTTCACATGGTGGGGCTGACTTGTACCTTTTACAACATAATTAGGATTACAAGTAAATCTTACTCTTGGACAATATAGCAAGGATCTCTCTCATCCACTAGTGCTCAGCCACTAGGGACACGTCCACCTGTGCTTAGCCACAGGGACGTCATACTCAACAGATCACTCAACAGAGTCCACAGGAGTACCATCTAGAGCACCATCTCAAGCCGACTCAACTAAGTCCATAGGAGTACAAGGCAGGAGACCATCTCAAGCCGACTCAACTCAGTCCAGAGGATTACAAGGCAGGAGACCATCTCAAGTCATCTCAACTCAGTCCAGAGGAGTAGACAAGAGACCACACATCATCACAACTTAGTCCAAAGTCTAAAGCACACCCATCACATGGGCACACCCAACACTTGGGCTCCCTCACACAAATGTCTCAACTCAGTCTAGAGGAGAACGATCTGGAGGATGTCTCATGAAGCTGCAATCAACAACATTTTGTTGCATGAAGAATGGTGATGAATGTCAAGTGGCATTGACCATGTGTATCTTTTGGCACATCATAGGTTTTTATATTATGGCCATATTATATACCCTCACTAGGATTAAATAAGATATCAATCAATGATAAGCCTCCCCTTCCTCATATAGACAATTTGTGAAATAATTTAAGAGTGGTAAGAGTGTTTTCTTAATTTAACTTGAGTGGAAATCAACAATAAAATATGGTGATGTCCCAAAGATCGCTTTTACTATTAGATTATGATGTCTTTTCATCTTACAAATGTTGTAGAAATGTTTACGAGGCTAATGAATAACCTTTGTTTGGAAATTTTGTAGCCATCTTTCCAGAAATGTTGACAAGGCTAATGAATAACCTTTGTTTGGAAATTTTGTAGCCATCTTTCTAGATGATATTCTGATTTTCCAATTAACAAGAAGGAAGAGAATCAACAACATTTGGAACGGGTATTGACCAATGTTACATTTCTTGTGTAAACGAATCTTTCTCCAAGGTTCTTTAACGACAATGTCAGGGAAAATATCGAAAAATATCGAAAAATATCAAAAAACTTTAAAAAATACAAAAGTAATCACTTTTTTTTTTAAACATTTAACACAACAACGACATCAAACAAACACATTGCTAAATAAATATGAAAGTAAAACTGATATATAAGATGTATAAGAAGTCAAGTGATATATCACCTATCAATACTAGATTATCTGTCCTGAATCCTAAGTCCTGACAAGATGATACGAAATCACATCAAAACAAAAATAAATGTATCTCGTGAGATGAATCATCATGAGGCATCTAGATACTACAATAATAAATGCACCAAGAAATCATCTATTCCATCTACCCCTTTTTATGGACAACGGTCATCGCTCTTCCTTTGGAAGCAGTAAGTGCAGGTGTTGGGGTTGAACCTGAGGTGGAAAGTGTTGGGGTTGAGACTGAGGTGGAAGGTGATGGGGTTGAGGTGAAAGGTGATGGGGCTAAGGTGGACGCTGAAATGAGATGTCTTCCCCTAGATACATGTCTCTGTGGAGGTGGTGGTTGCGATGCACTCTCAATCTCCTCTAGATGTGTTTCCACTAGAAGTGGAACATCCACCTCCAATTCCCCCTCCTCCTTTGCCACATCTACATCTACATCATGCTCCAACCACCTAAGTGCCTCCTCCTTGATAGGCCTCTCGAGCTCCACCCTCCATGGACTCGTGGTGTCAATCACATCCAATGAAATGGCTTCAGTCTCAAGTGCTTTGTCAATCTACTTCACCCACATCTTGAGATTGTCGAAGACACCGACCATGTCATTAAGGCTATGGACATCTAACCTGTATGAGGGCCAACCTATATATCTCCATTTGTTTAGAAATCTCTAAGCATTCAACGACAGTCAACACCATCCTCTGAACACATCAGCAGAATCCATCCATAAACTCAACATCAAATCTAAAACCACAAGAGTAAGAAAATGTGAGGTCGAGGTAGAGCCTTATTGCATGAACAAGATGATGGAGAGTATTGTTCCATTGCTCATCAATCGAACTCCATATCTAGTATCATTTGGTGAATCCCTCCTCCCCCTTGTCCTCATAGTACTGATGGATAGCTTCCATGGCCTCATACAAGTAGCCCACTGCAGGTTTGTCACCACCAACCAAGCGAAGAACCTTTAGAGAAGGTTCACCAATGACACACACCTCCTACACTCCCATCCAAAATCTCTAATCATGTCTCACAAGTCGGGCTATGGACTTCCCATTGATTTAATGTTGTATAAACAAGCATTCCACTCATCTGAAAGAAACATGCTCTACAAATCCAACATAGAATTGGGGAGAGACTAAAGAGCACTTTCCATGTCTTATACAAGGGTAGAAACCCTAGTGCTACAACAAGAGCCATCATAACCATCATCATGTTCAATACCATGTTCTTTTCTAGGGTTTACATGCATGGCACAAACCCGAGAATCACAAGACAAAACCCTAGAATCACACAAGAGCAATATCTCTAAGAATATCCAAGGCATCTCTCTCTCTCTCTCTCCTTGTCTTCTCGTACAGTTTCCTCATGAACCCTAACCAATGTTACCAGGAGCATCCCCCTAGGGGGCACTCCCACCCTAAAACCGTGCTCCGAGCAGGAGCATCCAAGGAGCGTGCTCCCTACCACAATGGGAAGCATGGCACTCCCTGGGACGCTCCTGGAGCAAGGAGTGTGCTCCCCAAGCGCTCCCTAGGCACTCCCTGGGCGCTCCCTGGATGATCCCCAAGTGCTCCCTAGGCACTCCCTGGACACTCCCCAGGCACTCCCTAGACACATCAAACCTTTTGATGCATGATATTTTCAAGCATAAACACTGTGGTTTTTTAGTAGGTTTGACCAAAAATGTTGGCAATTAATGATAATGTTAAATTCAAAGTTGACATTTTTTAAAATTACCATTTTGTTTCAAGATGTTTGAGAGTGGTTCCAACCTCATCAGACTTCATATGGAAAAAGTAGAATTCAATATCTCATTCAAAATTTAGCAAACTTAATAGTTTTCAAGATTCCAAGACTAGTGGGATTGCAGCATTTTCATTGGATTCTATCACGTATAAGGGTATGGGATTGGCATTTAATCAAGAGCACCAAGCCCTTTATGTACCTCAATGTCACCAAGCCTCCCACCTTGGTCTCCCACCAAGGATTTCCACCTCCTGGCATCTCGCCAACAGTCACTACTCTTGGCATCTCACCAAGAGTCACTCTCTTGGCATCTCACCAAGAGTCTCCCCCTCTTGGTATCTCACCAAGAGTCATCGACTTGGCCTATCGCCAAGTAACTTCCACCTGAAGTGGATCCAGAACCTGATATGCTTGTCTCTGTAGCCAAGTGAGGCTCAAGCCTCCGTGGTGCCCTGCTGCTCCTCATCAACCTCTGATGCTCTGAAGTTGTAGCACCAACTCTTTGTCTGCTCGATAACTTTGAAACTGAAGCTATCCTGGGTGGACCAGTCACCCACTCTAATGATGGCCATGGACACTGAGTCTGCTCTCCCTTTGAATCACTGTTGTGAGTCAGTCGGTCCTCCTCAACTCTGTCTCCCCATCTAATGTTGGATGGTGTAACAGCAGACAAAGTAGTCACAAAAGCACACTCTCTCGCAAACTTCTCCTCGAACTCTATCTCCTTTGTTGTCGCTGCTAACCCACCATGTTGCTTCTTCTTCTTTTTGGGACACTGTCCTACATAGTGACCCATCTCACCACAAGCAAAGCATCTCACTGTGCTCATGTCTCTCTTCTGCCCACTGTTGTTGCCCTCTCCTCCCTGTGGTGGGGCCCCAAACTTGGGACCCTGTCGACCTCCCCGATCGGTCTTCTTCTTGCCCTTTGTCCAAAGAGCAAGGTCCTCATCACCCGAAACTGACTATTGTTGTTGTTGTTGTCCAAAAGCCTCTGCCACTAGTCTAGTCTCCTCCTGGACGAAGTCATCCCACATCCCCTCCCATGTAGGCATAACCTCCCAGGCAACAATGTCGCGTACGAATGGACCCCATGGTTTGGTAAAGCTCTTCAAAGTTGTCCTCGCCATAGAGTTGGGATCCACCACCTCTCCGACGGCTCCAAGCTCGTCTATGATCTGGGTGTATCTACCAAGGAATGAAGTAACCAACTCATCCTTGAGCATGTGAATGCCCCTCAGTCGATCATGAAGAACCAACTTTCGGTTCTCATTAGAGCTCTCATACAACTTGCATAGAGATGCCCACATCTCCCATGCATAAGTCTTCCCAGTCAAGTGGGGAATAATATGATCTCAAATTGCATCACAAATGGTCCTCTTTGCCTTATTGTTCATCTTCCTGAAATCTGCCAACAAGACTGGGGCAGTAACAGGAAGAACCAGAATAGGCGCCTCAACTATATCCCATAGTTCGAGGTCCTCTAAGACAAAGACGATCCTCGCCTTCCAAGGCGACCAATTGCTAGCCCCGGCTAGCCTGTCCTCCACACGCATCTAAGATATTGACATGTCTATCAAACTGCGCTCACTCTGATGCTCCAAATGCAAAGGAATGTTGCCTCACTCTTGTCAACACAGGTGTGAAAAGAGGCAAGCAAACACCAACCTCACTCCTAGCAAATAGGTGTGAAAAGTGGTCGTAAACTACAGCCTCACTCCTGTCCACGCAGGTGTGACAAGAGGCTGTCCACAAGTATCAAAAATCAGCTCAACAAATCTGCCCACAACTGTCGACAAACTCTATCAACAGGTTGTCCAAAATCTGCCCTGAACTGTCCAACTGAGAGGTACCTTCAGATCTGAAATTTACTCACTGTTTTGAACTGTAAACTTGTTGTCCAAAACAGCCAACAGATCTGATATAAAATCTCACAAAACTGCCCTCAAAAATGCTTAAAAATCAACAAGTCTAAGCCACCATTGGCTCTGATACCATGTAGATTTTCTGAGGTCCTATGAGGCTGCCATCTAAAGTCTGTCCTTGACCTTAGTATGGCTCTAAGTTTCAACTGTGTGGCTATCTTTTCTTGCTGTTTTTAGGACAGCAAACAGTCACCAAACTTTCTGCTCAATATTTGATGGTTAAGTGCTCTTTTAAGGTGCCCTTGCAAGTGTTTTCTTTACTCAATGTTAGCACATGCAATATACATTAAAACACATAACACTACCTCTAGATCTTGAACATTAAAATGTTGATCTACACTTCTAAGCATGCATAAATTTGACACATAGATTTTTGGTCAACATGACCCTGGAAAAACCCCCCCATAGGGAAAACCAGTTTGGAGCAGATATATATAGAAGGCCTCAAAGCAAAATGTACAACACGGGAAACATATACAAGTGAACCTGGTACAATAGCAACCACCCTCGGGTGCCTTGGAGTTCCTCGAAGACTTTCCCACAAGCCTTGTGAAGTAAGGCGCCCCTTGCCTTGGTGAGCCTTTCTTCCTCTTGCTTGCTTTGTCTTTATCTGATCCTTTGCTTTGCCTTTGCTCTTGCTTGCCTTAGAACTTGCCTTGTCTTGTCCTTGCCTTTGAAGTAGCCTCCCTCTCACAAGAAAAACCTCCTCCAAGTGATGGTGCACCCCTCCTCTCAAGTGCGCCCCCCACACATGCAAAAACCCAACAAAGGGATGAATCCTCCCTAGCCAAGCACCACCCTCATCTCCTCATGAAGTGCGCCTCCTCTCTACTAGTGAGAACCCTCCAAGAATGAGCCAACTCCTTGCTTGATGCGCCCTCCTCCCAAGAATGCGCCCTCTCCTCAAGCAAGTGCGCCTACCTCCATAAAATGTGCCTCCCCCTCTAGACTCATGCGCCCTCACTCCACATAGCTTCCTCCATAGCGCAAGAGTAAGCCAAGACCATGGGAGTGACCCTACAAGCAATGGGTATAGCTCCCTCTACTAGAAATGCACCCCTCCTCTCAAGGTTGCGCCCTCTCCTCTAGAAAATGCGCCCTCCATCACATACGTGCACCCTCCTCTAGAATGGTAGCCAAGCCTCCATGGAAGGCATCTCCAAGCTCTCTCAAACCAACACAAGCTTCCTCCTCAAACCCTCATGCAAGTGCGCCCTCCTCTCCTTGAAAAATGTGCCCTAGCCCTCCTCCTCTTCTCCTCTTCTCACAAGTGAAGAATGAATCTCATAAATGCACTATATCGTCCTTTAGCCTCATTTGGCCAAGCCCTAAAAGATCAATGGCCTAGATCCAATCTAGCCAAGTCTAATCAATGGGTGAGATCTAATCCAAAAATCTCACTAAGGAAACCCACTTTCCTTAGTTTCTTTATGTCTATTAATTCACCCACTTTGTGAATTAATTGTCACTTTATGACTTAAGTGACATATTTCACTTTTGACTTAAATCTCCTAAGTCAAAGTTAAATTAGAATCATAAAGTAAATTACAAGGGTAATAGTCTCCCCCTTTGTGTTTAGAGACTCATAAACACATGGGGACCACTTTCCAAGGTACCCAAATCTCAACAGTGATCCCGACCATGATGATGATCAACATGTCCACAGATAGCAGCCAAGCAGACCCCCTTAGATTGCCTCTTCTACTTCAAATCATCCAAGCTCATCACATCTAGTCAACTTAGTGTATGGGAGATGGTAAGCCAGTGTCACCATAAGGTATGTTAGTTCTTTCATGTGAAGTGTTGTGCTTAATATACTAGGCATGTGGATGAGGATCATTGGTTGAAGTTGGATAATGGATCACTAGCTCAAGAAGTTATGGTTGTTTCCTTGTTTCACCTTGGTAGCCAACATTTGTGCCCTAGTCCCGTGTTGTCACCACCCAAGGAAAATGGGTACTGCTGGGGGGGGCTCACAAAGGTAATGTTCCATTTCCCCACCATACTTAACAATTGCCATCCTGGAGCCTGTCGCAGTGTACTAAACTTTGGTAATGGGTCATGGTCCATTCTCTCATGAGAAGAGGGGTTGCTAGAAAAAGTCTAAGAAGAATAAAGAAATAATAATGCTAAAGAAAGAAAGAGAAAATAGCAAAGGACTCTCAAAATCCAATCCAAACTTGAGCTCTACCCTTTTTGCGTTCGCCCCAATCCCAAAGTTGTGATGCTATAGCTTGAAACCTTGTAAAGGGGACTTGCAAATATGATAAGAGGACAAACAAAAAGGCAGATTAAGGGGTTTTGAAAAGCATGGCGCTTAGAAAGTGGTAACTCAAGAGCAAGTGCACCCTCCACAAAGGCGCTCATAGAAATGGACTCAATGACACCATAAGCCATGAAGTAAGCCTAACACGTACCACTATCACACTTACCCTTGAAGGATTCTTTTCTTTCATTGCTTCTCGAGGGACATATCCCTCTACCTGAGTCTTTTCTTTCACTGTTTGGTTGGCACACCTAATAGGGTCAGATGAAGGTCCTCCCATATTCAAACATGCCAACTTACATAAGGTCCTGAGCTAGTGTGAAATTTGAAGGGGATACTTGATGTGAATTATTCATGTAGCTTATATCTTAAGTAACAACTTACTTTGCATGATTCAAGGACTAGTATATCTTATGAACATTGGCTTTACTTGATTTCATATTTTGTTTTGATATGGATGACCCCGACATGGTTCTTGAAGGACGCCCTAGGATTTCACCCATGACGTTGTGCCTCTGTTACAGGATATGGCACGTGTGATGCAGAGCATTCAGTCACTCAATGACTTAACACATTCAAACATTGGCTCTCACATCTTTTGGACCTTGGACAATGCACAGATGGGCTTGATTTGACAGATATGGTCATGATGGCACAGAGATGGGAAAGAAACCCACACCTTGGACTCTACACCCTAGAGACTATCATGAAGTGGATGGAGGACATTGCACGGGGAGATGATTGGGGGACACAGAGACGATTTACAGCCTTATCCTCTTTGGGCGCCAGCCCTTGCACCTTGGACGTTGGGCATTTAGATGATGACATCATGCTAGGGTTTGATTGAGATGATGGGGTTTGTTGTCACTTGGACGCTAGTGATGACTTAAGATATGGCATGGCATTCTTCCACCACACCTACTCCTCAGACGATGACACATGATCTTGGAGAGGCCCTCCTAGCCCATTGGAGGCATGACGTCACCACACATGTGACCATTTTTGTCTTATTTTCATGATTTTGACATTTTTAGAGGCTAACTTAAGGGGTCGGCCCCACTTATAGACATGACTTTTGACTTTTTGGACCATTTGAGCGCTAGGGTTTCCTTATAAATAAGGCTAGCGCTCCATTTCATTTTCATCATCACATCTCTCACATTTGTGGGAGAGCCACTCTAGAAAAGTTCGCTCTCTTTATCTCTTGTCTCTTGGATCTAGTGCACTACTCTTGGAGGAGGATCTTTTTGTGGATGCTTTGCTTTTTTGGATGATATCTTGTTGCAACTAGGGTTTCTCTTGGCATAGTGACTTGGATAAGTGAGTAATTTTCTTTAAGTTTATGTGTTTGCTCATGGTATAATTGTTAATTTCTATCTTGTTGCATGTTACTTTGTCCTAGTAAAACCCTAGGAAGGAGACATAAGTCTTTCTCTCCTTTAATAATTTGTCTGTCCAAGTCTGGTGAAGGCATCAAGAGACCTAGTCCCTTGCTAAGATTCAAAGGCTTAAGGCCCAAGAGATTTTGCACCTTAAGGTTTTGATCTTAGTCACTTGATCCTTGACCTAGGTCATCTAGAAGAGAGAAAACAACACCTAGGGCCCAAGAGGCTTTGCACCCTAGGGATCATTCTTGAAGGTTTAGTCCTAAGGCCAAGAGGATTTGCACCTTAGGGTTTAAACCTTATTCTTCTAAATTATCTAAGTCTCTCTTCAAGTGTTTCATGCTTGACTCCATTTCCCCTAGAAAAGACAACGACACTAGTCTAGAACCCTCCTTGTGGTGAAAAGTACCTTTAGAATTAGCACTCTCTCTATTAAAGTTATTTAACTAACCCTACTAACTCTAATTTTAGCAAACTAATGATATTTATTGCTGCTGTTACAAACGTTTGCTACAGCCGCTAGGGTTTACTACAATTGTTGCATACACACTTGAAATAGTGGCTAAAGTTACTCAGAATCATAGTCTAGCAATTGGATATCATTGTACATGTTGAAGGCTTAAATTTTATGCTCAATTGCCATACTTCCGAGTACCTCTTCTTGTTGCTGTTGCAAAACATCAATTGATGTTATACATTACTTTACTGCCATAATTTTGCAACAGCCATTGATTTATTGATCATCTAGTGTTTGAGAGGATATTAATGACTTCTACAACTTGGTAATTGTCTATATTATGCTTCAAATTGTTTATTGTCTCATACAGGTGAACCAATTACCTTGTTACCTTTCTTACCTCTCCTAGACCTAGACCTAACACTTAGGTGACCAAGATAGGGGGCTGTGGGCTCAGCTAATCTTGCTATTTGATCCCTTGAGGTCACCGGGGAAGCCTCCCTTGTGTTGGACTTTCTTCAAGCACTAAAATGAGGAAAGTATCTACTAAGGTGACAGTTGTAGAAACTTCCAATTGTTACACAAGATTGGGATCTTGTGGAGGGCTTTGCACAAGTACAAATCATGTGATAACAAGTACCTCCCCTAATCAAATGACCAGCTCCCTCATTGTGTGCACCCAATGGGTTAATCAGCATCCCGATTAGGGTAACAACCTCCTAGGTAAGGGCACTATGCTAACACTCTAACCAAGGTCAAGCATCCACCCAAACTAAGCCATCCATATCTCCATGAAGCATTGCCAAGGGACTAGGAGACATAGTGCTCTCCTAGCAAGGTGAAAACACTTTTGAAGAAACCCCAAAACCTAGCACTCATAACCAGCACAAGTATTTGTCTGAATCTCAATCTAACGCATAGACTTAATTCCAAATAATTGCTGCTGCCTAAAAGACATTTGCTTCAGAATTTCTTATGGTTAAATGCAACATTTTCAAGTAAACTTTGTGACATTTTGAAGTGCTATCCTCAGTTATTACTATTTTTTATAAAAGCCAAATTTGTTTGCTTGATTTGTGCAATTCAGATTTGTCTAAGCAAGCAGCAAGTGTCACAATCCCTACCAAAGATTGATTTCCTCAACACAAAAAAACAGCTATCTCGTGAAATGTCAGTAATAGAATATGAATGAAGACAATTGCCAATAGATATTCATAAACATGTAATGCTTCATACTTGTGATCCATCTGACAGTTGACCAAGGTAAACGGTGCCAAAGCCACCTTCCCCAAGTTTTTTATTATAATAGAAATTGTCTGTAGCTTCAATCAGTTCCTTGAAGGAGAAGATCTGCCATGTGGGGCTATTTCTTTCTACAACAGTCCTGTACAATTCAAGAAAGCATTCAATTAGAGGTAGGACCATGAGAACACATGCATAAGGAAACTTGTGCAGTTTATTTGATACAAATGGCAAAGAACTGCCATATGTGAGGAAAATTATTAAAATGATGAAGCAGAAGTTGCATGATGGGATAAGTGCAGAGAAAAATAAATAAAATTTTCTAGGGCCCTTCATGATGAAACATACCAGACTTTAGAAGCAAATATTTATCCACTTATAATGCAACTAGACATGAAATACTCATAGAAAATATGAAATATATGTCTATGCAAGTTAGAAATAATCAGCACCGAGGAAGAAGAAATTTGCAATATTTATTGGTTCCTCGCAACAGAGAAAAGTCAAAAACAGTGAGAAAAGACAATTGTTAGGGACTTCACCTATAGTCAGTAGGTTAATCAAACTAGCATGTATTACTTCATTCAAAAGTAGTGTGTGTCTCCAAATACAATACAGCTCCAATATAAAACAACAGAATCGATCGCAAGAAGCATCGAGCAAAAGCAGAAAACACATTTCTTAAATATTAGCCCACCAGAAAGCCCAATTGAAAGAAAATATGTTGCAAGCACACATGAATGAGATCTTCACTGCCTTTTTCATTGCCAATCTTGTTAATATTCCAAACCCCAGCAAGCACTTCTGTAGATCTAGTGCAAGAGATATGTGTTGTCACTGATTTAATTCCACCCTGCTGGCAGCAAGAATTCCTTTGAATAAAGAATTTATTCCCCTTGCACACCCATAGCAAGAAAGAGCAGAGCTATGCTCAAACACAGTAAAGAAAAATATTCTATCTTCCCCAAGAATAAAGCAGCCAATCGCATAGAATATCTGATGATCCAAAACTTCATGATTACCAATAGACCCTAAAAACATTTCTACAGGACCTTACTAATCCACCATGAATAGGCAAATATAGGAGGAAGGACAGAATCTCTTACAGGAAAATTTAGGAGAAATGATAGAATCTTTTAAAGAAACTAGCTTTACCATTGATATTTTTTAAAGAATCAATGTTCATTGATGGAGAAAAAGTTAAATTTTCTCCAGAAAGCTTTACTAGCTTTCTGGTTTAGTATAAAATCATTAAATAGAAACTGCTTATCCCTACTGAGGAATTGCAGATTTTATGCTATCCCCTTTAATAGGGACTAAACAGAATGCAGTTCCATGTTAAGTAAATTTTAGTAGCAGAGTTCCAGAAAATGTTCACATGGGAACTATAAATTTTTAAATAAGGTAATAAATGAAAAATCTAGAGATGCTTCTGTATGATACATATATCATCGTATTGCTGCTAAAAGTGATATCAAATTCCATCAAAAAAAGTGTTTCCAATTATATATATAGTAGTTTCACCTACCCTTTTATGCATTTTTGCAAGATGTCGAGTAACCTACATGAACTTGTTTACAATTTCTAGGCTAAAAGCATAAATCAGGAATGTTTAGCATTCCTTCAGATTTTCTTCCTTCAATTCTTCCATGCTTATAGCTCATTGAGATCTCACCTCATAAAGCTTATCACCAAGGATATGCTGATTATTGTCCAAGTGTTAGTACTAGCTAGAAATCTCCATAAGAACTTGTGACTTATAATTTTGGGGAAACATCATCACAAATGGGACATACATTGCATTTTTTGAAAAATAAATGCAGTCAAACTCCAAAAAGTGTTTGTTCAAAATACTAGATATGTCCATGTTCCCAGAGTCCAGATTTTACAGCTATACCATTCAAAATATATGTATGTTGTTCCTTTTATGCAAAGTTGCAGAACATGCTTTTTATAAGCTCTGGGAACTGTAATGCGTCCTCGTAACAAGAACATTACTGCAAGTCAAACAACCTAAGAAAGCACTGCGCTAGTCCTGGTTTATTGATTTAATAAACACAAAGATCTTGCCAGGGCAGCAAATGAGGTTAAAAAACCTAGGGCTTATGTATATGATAGCCCCCTGATAATTGCAACTGGTGACTAAGTTAGTGAAATCCTAACAAACTCTACCACACATTTTCTACCCAAAGGGAAAGTTAGTATTATACAAATGAACCAAGCACATCAGATCATCAACTCTAGTAGTATGGTCTGATGCAGTTGGTTCTTCTTTCATTCTTTTCACTTTGGCAAGAAAAGAAAACTAAGTCGTATATTACATAGAACACAATGTACATCAGGATGGGGCTCTGAACGCACTACTTCTTCTTCCCACCCAAGCAAGGAGAGCAAGTATCTCCAATTGATCCAACAAATCAATCAGAAAAATAAATTTCTTTAGCAGCAGAAGCTTAGCGCAGACGTGTGTTGGTAAGTCAACCAGTGATCTATCAAAATCTATGCAATTGGATCTTGCAGCCATACTTAGAGAGAGTTCAACTCCAGACTCACTCAAAGAAGTTTTGTTAAATCATCATGAACGTGGCCTTACAAAGAGGAATTTTAGCTACAAGCTTAGACTATTTCAAATGAAATATGGGCCCAACATCACCTAAATAACTTTAATTTCTTGACTTATCAGGTATCTTTTGGCAGCCTTCAACAAATGATATGACCTAAGCGAGTTTAGGCTGCATGCACATTGAATAGTTCTGTCAAAGGCTACCTAATCAATCAAATGATTATTCAATTCATGAAAAAGAACTTACACCCAATCAATGAGATTTACGCACACTTTATCATTAACCACTTTTTAAAATCTAATTTAAATACATAAGCATTGAGTAAATGACAGCGCATAAATATGGTAGACACCAACATAACTATGTACATGAGAGTTTACATTATATTGAGCATGAGCTAAGAGTTCATGGGAGAAATGATGAGAGACGAAATATCTGGTTAGGGTTTAGAGGTTATGGAGCTGGATATGGTAGATTACACAGATGATCCCCTCGAGGGACATCAAATCTGGTCTTCTCTGAAGGTTGAGGCCAAGGATAGTGGTTTGTCCCAAAGGAATAAGGTGAACTAGACACCGGGATCCAAAAATTTGGCAAAAATCACTTTGGGGTTTGGTACAAAAGTGGGTTTGTATGGGAATATCCCGAGGACAGGAGGGCAGGACAGAGCTTTTATTGATCCGCAGTTAAGTCAGGCCAAGTCTGGTGTCTATTCATTAGTTGACAGGACAGTGGTTCAGGTGGAAAAGGCAGTTGGAGTGCCTTCTAGAGTTATTCCAGCATGTGAGGATCGAGCTTCAGGATATGACTTACATTTGTTGGGTTGTGCTATCCAAGGATCGAGAAACAATGCCTTGAAGGCTTCTGGACAGTTGCATGAGCAGTTCTCATGTAGCAGTGTAGGTAATCCTTGACGAACCTCTGATTTGCAGTTGACATTCTAAGAAGGGCATTGCTTTGCATTGTACCTGTAATATCCCTAGATCCGCAGATCTGGATATTAACCTCAACTGCTGACTATCTGCTATCGAAACTGATACTCTTTGGGATTATGGATGCAGTTAAGGGTTTCTGATTGAGTTTCAATAGTTCTGAGCTTCATGCGAAGCTTGCATGTTTCTTTGTTTGAGTAGAATGGATTGTTTAGATATTTTGATTAAGTAGTCAATTACAAACAATCGCATACATGTACAAAAATTCATTCACAACTGCATGCATGTAAATAGTAATCAAATAGTTTCAGATAGATCAGACAATGAATGGATCTATCCTGGAAATACAAGATATAACTAGAAAAGTACCAGAAACTACATGCGATGATAGATCGGTGCCATACAAGGCCTGAAAGATGACATGCAAGCTGGTCGGATGACATGCATGTGGAAAATTGCTGCATGCATGAGGAATCGTCGCATGCAAGGTGGATCTGTTAGATTCCACCGTCGGAAACTGATGGAAACTGACTCAATGGATGCACCCTGCTCGAAGCTCAACTGGTTCGGAAGGATCTACTGATCTGCTAAGTCCCCAAGGCTGGCGAACTTCTTTCCCTTCTTTTCACCCACAAAATTACGCTGCAACAGCCGGAAATGGTTGGATAAATCACCCTAGATTATTCCACCGTTGGAATCTGCTGTAAACTGTCTCAATAGAGGTGCCCTGCCTCCTCCTCCAATGGGTCGGGAGGAATCTAGCTCAATGTCTCCGTGGATGAGTAGATCTGATAAATTGTACTATCTCTGTTGCCGATAAACCCACTGCAAACCCTCACTGCCTGAATATGACGCCTTGGTGGCTAGGATGCTCAAAAACCTGCTCTGGATGGTTCTATGGAGCGCCTTGCCCTGATCTCAACTGGGTTTGAAGGGCTAAGATTCGTTAGGCCTCTTCAGGTGAAGCGACATGCTCTGTGACTAATTCCCTCCTTTGGAATCCACGCTGAAACTGTTGTTGAAACTGTGATGAAGCAATGGAAAACCTGTATGCTTTCCCAATTGGCTAGGGTGTGTCTCTCAACACCGAATCCAATCAACTGGTGTCTTCCTCATGGAATCCACAATCCTCCACTGATTTGCCTGAACCTGTGTGTTTTCTCATCTCAGATCAATTCTCAAATCATAATCTGCAATAATGAGGAATTAGGTCATTTTTTCTCCATCATGTACTCTCCCAACCCTAATTCTTCGTTGACCTCTATAATTAGTTCATTTCACTTAAGCGACTTCTATATTTAGCTTTATATTCCTTAATTTACTTAAAAATAGCTTTTCTCACTTTTCACTTAATGTCACTTTCGAAATATAACATTCCCTAGTGAAATGACATCAAATGACCTGTTTCCCCTGTTTCTTCATGGCTATAGTCTAAAAGGGGATGTTTAGACTACTAAGCCCTCCTCTTTGGGGCTCCTACTCGGAAAGGGACATTACAGTCCTCCCTTCCCGAGATTGCTTGTCCTCAAGCAACATCAACCCAGGGTGCTACAAAATCTGCTCATTATCCCACATAGCATCCTCTACTGGAAGTCCCCTCCATCTGACCAAACACTCCCTGATGACCCTGCTCAACCTCCTCTCTCTGAACTCCAATATCTCCTCAGGAACTAACTCCAACTACCCCTCCTCATCCAACGGTGGAAGCTCCTCTAAAGTGTTGATGAATTGTCCCACTGCTTTCTTAAGACAAGAAACGTGGAGCACATTGTGAATCTGGCTCCCCTCTGGTAGCTCTATCTCGTAGGCCACTTTGCCTACCCTGCATATGACCCTATATGGTCCATAGAACCTGGGCTTGAGCTTCTCCGCCCCGCTCTTCTTCAAAGGTGACTTCATGTATGGTTGTAGCCTCAGGAATACTAGATCCCCTACCTCAAAGCTAAGCTCTACCGTGTGTCTGTCTGCATTCACCTTTTGTCGATTTTGTGCCATCTGTAGATTCTCCTTTAGTACCTTGAGAATCTCCTGACTCTCTACTATCCAGTCCTTGGCCTTGGGAGCCCTGTTGTCTCCAAAAACCAAAAAAATCAAAGTGGGAACATCATATCCATATAATGCTCTGAATGGGGTCATACCTATGGACATGTGGAAGGTAGTGTTGTAACAATGCTCTCCAAGATGTAACCACCTTACCTGCGCTTGTTGTTGTCCGCTCACATGGTTCCTCAAGTAGCCCTCTATCCACTTGTTGACTATCTCAGTCTGCCCATCAGTCTCGGGGTGGTAACTGGTGTTGGATGTCAACTTTGTACCAACCAATCTGAATAACTCCTGCCAAAATGTGTTTATGAACCGACTGTTTCTGTCACTGACTATACTCTGTGGCAACTCGTGAAGTTTGAAGAACAACTTTGCCACCTGCACTGCACTGTAGTATGTAGGAATCGCGAAAAAAGTGCGCAAATTTGGTCAATCTATCGACCACTACAAATATGCAGTCCTTACCCTGAGCCTTAGGTAGGCCTGTAATGAAGTCCATGGATATACTTTTCCATTTTTGCTCCAGAGTAGGGAATGGTTGAAGCAACCCTGCTGGGAGTGTCTGCTCTGACTTGTTCTGCTGACAAGTCACACACTCGCTGATATGTCTCATCACATCCTTCTTGAGACCCTTCCAAGAGAATCTTCCCCTGACATGCATGTATGTCTTGAAGAAGCCCTAATGGCCTGCTAAAAGTGAGTCGTGTACTACCACCAAGATCTTCTTTTTGAGACTAGATCCGAGCACAAGGTAGACTCCGTCTTTATAGAAGCTGACCTCATCTATGACTATGTACCTGTCGTCTTGTACCTGTCCATCCAATAAATCACATGCGAACTTATTCTTAGAATACTCTACTGATATTGTTGGCGAGTGTCTACTGTTGACTCAACAAAGCCCTGATCTCTGCCTGATACTGTTGGCGAGTGTCTGAATCCCTCTACGTGGTGATCACACACTCTGCTGCATATGTTACTCCCCCATGTTTGAAGATCCTCTCCATCCTCTTTGCCGACACTGTCCTGGGTGCCCCTGTCGACATACCCCTTAGCACAATCTTCTTCCCCTCATGGTCTTTGAATCCCATCTCAAGTGTTTGGTAATTGGTATAAGTCTTGCCCAAGGTGATCAACCATTGGACTCTCAATACCACATCTATGTATCAGAAAGGTCAACTACATGGAATGTATCCTTCACTGTGTAGTTGCCTAGATGTACCTCTAAGTCTGGAACTCGATCCAAACACTCTACTGTGTGACCATTAGCTATTGCAACATCAAAACCCTCAAACTCCTCGGTTTGCGGTGCTCTCATAGCTACCAGTGCAACGTCAATGAATTTGTGGGTCGCCCCACCATCTATCAAGGCAATGGCACGTTGTCCCTAAATAGTCCCTCTGATCCTGAGTGTGTCATACCTAGGGACTCTAGAAAGGGTCGGTATGACTCCTCCCTTCATTGGTGCTTGTCTCTTAGCCTTCTCGCGAGGTTGTGGCTCTACCGATGGCTGTGCCCCTACCGATGTCGGTGGTCTCCTTGGAGGCTGCTCCTCCTCATGCAATGGCTCCTCCTCTGAGCTAATGGACTCACTATCCTGTGCCTGACTGCCCTGTTCCTCCACATCATTGTTTGTTGCAACCTCAATGTAGTGGATTTTTCCCTTGCCCATGCACCTATGGCTGAGGACCCATGGATCTCTGTAGTTGAAGCATAGCTTCTTCCTCATAAGCTCACGCCTTGTATCATCATCCAACTTCTCCTTACCCTTCCACTCTCTCTGGGGTTTCCTATCCTGGTCCTTCTGTGGCACAAAGGGTTTGGAAAAAGTTTTGGTTTTCGACACTGAGTCTACTAGATCTCTAGTGCGTAGGATGGCATCCTGTAGTGTGTGAGCTTTGTAGGCCTTCACCCATCCTCTCAAGGGTCTTGTGAGACCCTCTGTGAAAAGCATGATCAGTCTAGGCTCTGAAATGTCTGTCACTGTCACGGCTATTCTCTGAAACTATGTGATAAATGCATCAGGTGTACCAGTTTGTCTCAACTGGGCTAAGTCCCTAAAGTGGATCTTTGGATCCCTCCTGTCAAACATGTCCATAAGTCTCTCTGTGAACTCCCTGTATGAGGTGATGTGAATGTGACCCAACGTCACCAATCCATGGTGCCACCACTCGTGGGCCTCTCCCTTCAAATGCAAAGTAGTGAAACTGATGGCTTTAGTTTCTGTCATCTGGTTGAGCTTGTAGTACGTGCCCAGTTTCTGTACCCAAGCTCTGGCAATACATTTGGATGATCCATCGAAAGAGGGTATAGTGAGTTTCCCTACTTTCCGAATTAACTCCATGTTATGTCCCTGTTGTTGTTGTTGTCCTCCCCTCTGAGAATCTCTAGGACGGTTCCTAAGTCTAAGTCTGCAATACTCTACTAAAGTCATGTCATTATGGAACTTTGGCCTTAGGGCTGCATACTCTCTCCTGTAATCAACAATATCCTCTGCTTGTGTGTCCGGTCTCTGTGCTATTGGTTGTTGTGTTGCTGCTGGAAGTGCCCTCTGAAAGCTAGGGAATAGTGGCATAGGAATCCCACTCAATGATGTGTAGGTGCGAGTAGGTGAATGGGGTCTACTACTTGCCCCCGAGTTCCCCTATGCTGCATGGAGGACATTTGCTCCTGGAATGTTCCCTGTAGCTAATCTATCTGCCATCTGTGCCAAAGACTGAGTCATGGCCTGCTGACCAATCACCAAATTGTTAAGAACCTACATGATGGCCGCTTCTGGGTCCATGGGTGCTTTGCCACTACCTTTGGGCCTTTCATATCTGTCTCCCATCCTCCTCTCTACCTCAAGCTCTACCCTTCTTTTTGCTTCCCGCTATGCCTCTTCCTCTTCCTTTGAACTGTGAGGAAAAGGGGGATAATCCGATCTTGGTCCTCTACTCTCTCTATGCCTGCTAAAAGTGACGAATTCATCACCTATATGCTCACGGCCCCATGGGTTCTCTGCTGAACTCATGGAAACTTTAGTCACAGGCTGGCAGGACTAAAGCTCTGATACCACTGTAATATCCCTAGATCTGCAAATCTGGATATTAACCTCAACTGTTGACTATCTGCTATCAAAATTGATACTTTGGGAATCTGGATGCGGTTAAGGGTTTCTAATTGAGTTTCAATAGTTTTGAGCTTCATGCGAAGCTTGCATGTTTGTTTGTTTGAGTACAATGGCTTGTTTAGATATTTTGATTAAGTAGTCAATTACAAACAATCGCATGCATGTACAAAAATTCACTCACAACTGCATGCATGTAAATAGTAACCAAATAGTTTCAGATAGATCAGACAATGAATGGATCTATCCTGGAAATACAAAGATATAAACTAGAAAAGTACCAGAAACTACATGCGATGATAGATCGGTGCCATGCAAGGCCTGAAAGATGACATGCAAGTTGGTCGGATGACATGCATGTGGAAAACTGTTGCATGCATGAGGAACTACTGCATGCAAGGTGGATCTATTGGATTCCACCGTCGGAAACTGATGGAAATTGACTCACTGGATGTGCCCTGCTCCAAGCTCCACTGGGTCGGAAGGATCTACTAATCTGCTAAGTCCCCAAGGCTGGTGACCTTCTTTCCCTACTTTTCACTCACAAAGTTACGCTGCAACAACCAAAAATGGTTGGATAAATCACCCTAGATTATTCCACCGTCGGAATCTGTTGTAAATTGTCTCAATAGAGGCGCCCTACCTCCTCCAATGGATCGAGAGGAATCTAGCTCAATGTCTCCCTAGATGAGTAGATCTGATAAACTGTACTATCTCTACTGTCGGTAAACCCACTGCAAACCCTCACTGCCTGAATATGATGCCTTGGTGGCTAGGATGCTCAGAAACCTACTCTGGATGGTTCTATGGAAGCGCCTTGCTCTGATCTCATTTGATCTCAACTGGGTTTGAAGGGCTCATATTCGTTAGGCCTCTTTAGGTGAAGCGACATGCTCTATGACTGATTCCCTCCTTTGGAATCCACACTGAAACTGTTGTTGAAACTGTGATCAAGCAATGGAAAACCTGTATGATTTTCCCAATTGGCTAGGGTGTGTCTCTCAACACCGAATCCAATCAACTGGTGTCTTCCTCCTGGAATCCACAATCCTCCATTGATTCGCCTAAACCTGTGTGTTTTCTCCTCTCAGATCAATTCTCAAATCATAATCTGCAATAATGAGGAATTAGGTCGTTTTTCTCCTTCATGTACTCTCCCAACCCTAATTCTCCGTTGACCTCTATAATTAGCTCATTTCACTTAAGCGACTTCTATATTTAGCTTTATATTCCTTAAGTCACTTAAAAATAGCTTTTCTCACTTTTCACTTAATGTCCCTTTCGAAATATAACATTCCTAGTGAAATGACATCAAATGACCCTTTTCCCATGTTTCTTCATGGCTATAGTCGAAAAGGGGATGTTTAGACTACTAAGCCCTCCTCTTTGGAGCTCCTACTCGGAAAGGGACATTACAGTATCCCAGAAGATCAAGCTCATCATAAGGTCCAGGGTTTTGTTGGGGAAGGGGGTCAGGTGGTACAAGGATCTTCTGAGGCAAGGTTGTCATCAAGATCATTTACTCATCTGTTGAGCTCAGACCCAGTGTTGATTAACCAACTGATTTTGGGAGATAGGGAGGTGTCGTGGACACAAGAAGATGTGGCTTGGAGGAGCGAGGTGAATAGAAGGCCAAAATATATTGAGCTAGGGCAGGGATTGTCATTGTTGGGTGGAGGTGACCCTTATCATGCTATGAGCAAAGCTACTTCAAGCGTTGGTAATCCCTAAGTGGAAAGCGTCTCAACCAAGGAAAAAAGAAAAAAGTGCATCAAGCAAAGAGGAGCCCCTATGAAGCTAGTGCTCAGCAAGGACGTAAAAATGCATGAGGTTGTTGACCTGGCTACTCGAGCTCTTGTTGGTAGATTCCATGGGAGAAGAATGGGTGAAAATGTGGTCTGGGAATGGCTGTGCACAGAATGCATGCCTTGTCTTGGGTATGTGTCAATGTTCTACATTCTGACAAGAGGTTGGATGGATTTTCTTTTCCGAACTTCGGTGGACTCGGATAAGGTATTGTCTGGTCAATGGAAATGAGAATCAACTCCCTTATCGCACAAGAAATGGTCTCCCTTTTTTTATGCTCAATCGAAGAGAGTGCACATCAAGCTGATATGGGTGAAATTACCTAGTTTTCCCCTCAACTTTTCGTCTTTCAAGGTCTTTAAGGAAGTTGGGAATTAATTGGGGCAATTCTATGAAGGGGATATGAGTATTTTTTACTTTAGGTCTATGTCTATTGCTCGAATCTTAGTTGCATTGGACCTGAGAGAAGGTTTAGCAACAGAAATGATCTTGCAGAAGGGAGCTCATTCATCCATTCAACCTTTAGATTGTGGAATCCCCTTCATATGTGTAACATGCCATGGATATGGTCGTCTAGCAGTAGGTGTGATTTGCCTTTTAGAAGGAATATTTGGGTCAAAAAAATAGTTTTAGAGAGTGGAGAAAAGGGACTAAACCTGGGGTCTCCTGGAAATAAAAATCATGTGGAGCCAGCCCAAAAGGATGTTAGGTTGGAGATTGGTAAAAAAGAGTGGAGTAAGGGAGGCAAAAGAATCAGAGGTGGTGGCAAATAAATCTTACTCAAAGTCTAAAAAGGATAGCTAGGCCTCTCCAAAGCAACATGCAAATAGTCAAGAACACTTGCTCAACCGAGACAAGCATATGGATGCATTTGGTAAGTCTTTGATAGAACTAGCCCCATTAAATTTGCTTTCTCCTTTGGGCTATGTATTAGACTTAGGTCACTGACCTAATTTGGTAGTTAATAATCATGAGGAATTGTGTATAGCAATTTCTTCTAATGGGAATTTTGGGGATTAGGTGACCAGTGCCTTTGGAAAATTTGATAGGAAATCTGGGTGGGATGGATGGTGAGGACCTATCACCTGCTAGTGAGGACAGTGTTTCCTTTGGGGGGGGAATTGGCTCCTCTAAGATGATTGAATGTGATTCAGATGGGATACCTAGATACAAATTGAGATCCAAGAAAGAAGGTTCATGTGGCATTTGTGGGAGTATTGAAGGAAGATTGGGCTTAAATGAAGGGAAAGGGTTCAAGGGGTCAAGTAGATGTAGGAGGTCCAATATCTCCCTTACACAAGAAAAGGTAGTTAATGAAGTAATGGTTGGCAAACAACAATCTTTTTTAGGGACCCTTCGAGCAAATCCAACCCCAGTGGAGGGTCGATTGTGATTTTCCTAACACTACATTATCAAGGGTTGGATAGCACCTAGAAAAAACAGGCCCTAAATGTTGAATTTTGAGCAACTGCTGAGGATTTTTTTTTTCTAAGCAACCCTCCTAGCTTCCCTCCTCAAGCTGGCCTCTTCCTAACCACCCTCCTCTAACCACCTGGGTAAGTCGGCCACCTACCCTAGCTAAGTGGGCCCTACCCTATCTAGGTGGCCCTAACCTAACCTTCCTAACCTAAAGTCTATCCTATATAAAGGGAGGGGAGGCGCCCCTCATATAATATATGAGCTAACTCATTTCTGGAGGCAGCAGCTCTGAGGTATGCGAATACTATTCTGGGCAGCAGCTTAACTCTATTCTGGAGGAGCATCTTAACTCTATTCTGAGGCAGCAGCTAGCAGCTGATAACTCTTTCCGTAGCAGCTATTTTACTATGTTCTAAGAGATATTCTGGACAGCAACTGAGGCACTTCTGTAGCTGTTGATATCCCTGTTCTGGACAACAATTAAAGGTTGTTCTGGACAGCAACTCAAGGGCAGATTTGAGTCAGCCTTAAGGGCACATTTGGGACAGCAAGAGCTACAGATCAGAGGGAAGATCAGGGTAAAGGCTCAGAGAAAGGTGAAGACACAGAAACAGCGGTAAGAACTATTGTCTTAGTGCTATTGTCTTATCTCTCTCTTTCTAGAAGAGTCTTGTAAGTTCATTGTACTTGTTTGTCTGATCAATATATCACAAGAAGAAGTTTGTTGGGTTTTCTTCCCCTTGAGGGTTTCCCAGAATAAATACTTGTGTCTCTGTGAATGATTGTTCTTCCTATGATTCTTATGCTTCAGTTTATCTTTTAAAGTTTTAAAAGAACACTATTGTTATCTTTTGTATCTGTTTATGCTTGAAAATTAACATGGTATCAGAGCTCTAGGACGTGGAAGTGCTCAGTTCTGTAGTTTGCTAGAGCCTGTACAGATCCTTAGGAGCTATTCAAGCACAGTACTTGCAGAGATGTCTTCCATCTCTGTAAGGCCTGAGGACAGACTTGAAGGGGCTTCAAACTTTAATGTTTGGAAAGCCAGAGTCCTGAATATTCTGGAAGAATATGACTTGGACAACTTTGTGACCAGTACAGTAGAAGAGCCCTCCTCCAATGCAGGAAGGACAGCCTTCGAGAAGAATCAGGCAAGGGCAAAGCGAATCATATTTGATTCAGTCAAGGATAACATCATGCATGTTATAGAACCTCTGAAGACTGCAAAGGAGTGTTTTGACACTCCAATTTGTATGAAAAGAAGGCGCCCAGTCAGAAGAGGGTTCTAAAGAATAAGCTTCAAACTCTCAAGATGGAGAAGGATGACCCTGTGGCCTCCTTCTTTACAAAGATCTCTCAGTTAAGGGATCGGTTGTTGGTCATTAGTATAACTGTAGATGATGATGATCTCGTCCAGACTGTTGTGGATGGTCTTCCATCTTCTTGGGAGACATTTATGGCCGAGATAAATGCTCGTGAAAACCAGCCAAACTTTTTGAAAGGATGTGGCATGATTCTCTGCAAGAAGAAGGGAGAATTCAGAGTCGAAATGGTACTTCAAAGGAAGAGAACCTTGCTCTAGCAGCAAGGACAAGGAGAGGGAGAAGATTTACTCCTCAGAAGGAGAAAAGCAAAGGTAGCTTCAAAGGGAAAGAGTTTGATATGACAAGGGTGAAGTGCTTTAACTGTCAGCGAAAGGGGCACTTTGCCAAAGATTGTCCAAAGATCAGATAAGGGTACAAGGGTAAATATCGTGCTTCTATTGATGCAGAAGATGAGTCTTAAAGAACGAAGACAAAAGGGGCTTCCAGTAATCAAGAGACCAGGAGAGAATACTATCTTATTTCAGCACTCTCTGGTTCTCTTACAAACAGTGTTGAATCCTGGTTGGTGGAGCCTCCAGGCACATGACTGGAAATAGAGGAGTCCTTGCGAACTTCAAGGAGAAGAAGTTCTCTGCTCAAGTAGAACTTGGAGATAATGCTAGCTATGCAATCGAAGGATTTGGTTCAGCATCCTTTCAGCTCGAATCTGGAGGTGAGTTGCACATTGAGGAAATTTTGTACGTTCCTGGTTTAAAGAAGAATCTTATCTCAGTTGCAGTCCTGGAAGATAAAGGTTACATGGTAATCTTCATGGACAAGAAAGCTCTATTATGGCCTAAGAATGAAGAGCTAAGTTTAGCAATTGTGATTGGAGTTAGAGAGGGAGGTCTTTACAAGCTCCCAGGACATATCCAAGCATTGGTTCATGCTTCAGTTAATCCATCTAAGTTGTGGCATCGAAGGTTTGGACATCTTCACTACAAAGCGCTCCCCGGACTTCAGAAAATGGTAAGAGGAATGCCTACCTTTCATTTTGATCATGATGGTATCTGTAGAGGTTGTGTTATTGGTAAAAACATAAAGAAATCCTTTCCTAACAGTAACTCAAGGTCTAAGGAATTTTGGATTTGATACATTCAGACATATGTGGGCCTATGTCATCTCCTTCCTTGAATGGATGTCTTTATTATGTGATTTTCATAGATGACTTTTCTAGAAAATCATGGATCTACTTTCTAAAGGCAAAGAATGAAACTTTTAGTAAATTTCTAGAATTCAAAGCTTTGATTGAAAATTAGACTAGAAAACACATACGTGCTTTGAGGACTGACAATGCTGGTGAATTTGAGTCTCTTTGTAAAGTAGGAATCAAGAGACAGTTAATTGTGCCCTATAACCCTCAGCAGAATGGGATTGTTGAGAGAAAGAATAGAACAATCTGTGAGGCAGCTAAAGCTACGATGTGTGATCAAGACCGTCCCACATCACTTTGGGTAGAAGCCACAAGCACTGCAGTTTATATTCAAAATAGAAGTCTTCATGCTATCCTAGGGGAAAAGACTCCAGAAGAAGCATTCACTAGCGAAAAGCCAGAAGTGGGACACCTAAGGATTTTCAGATGTCCAGTTTACATACATGTGTCGAAAGAGAAGATAACTAAGATGGAGCCTTCTGGGAAGAAAGGAATTTTTGTTGGGTACAATGAAAGTTGAAACATCCAAGGCCTACAGAATCTATGTTCCAGGCCAAAGATATATCGAGGTAAGCAAGGATGTAACTTTTCATGAAGAAGTTGCATTTAAGCAATCTAAAGAGTTGCAGCAAGATACAGAGATGGAGGAACCTAAAGAGCCATTGGATCAAGTTGATACTGTGGATCCAGTAGAACAGATAGAGAGACCTCTGGAGGTACCCCCTGCTAAGAGGAAGCTTACCTGGTGTAGAGAAATTCTGCAAGGAAGAAAAACATGCAGCTCCTTCAAGTACATTCAGAGATAGTAATAGACCTCAAAGATATTCAGGTTATGTGGCTCTTATGGCTCAGATTAGCGATGCAGAGCCCACCATCTATGAGGATGTTGCTAAGAAGCAAGTATAGAAAGATGCCATGGTGAAAGAATATCAATCCATCATGAAAAATGATGTATGGGAAGTGGTCCCAAGACTGGAAGGAAAATCAGTGGTCACTTCCAAGTGGTTGTTCAAAAGCAAGCATGCAGTTGATGGAAGTATTGAGAAATACAAAGCAAGATTTGTGGCTCATGGTTTTTCTCAAAAGGAAGGTATTGACTATGATGAAACATTCGCACCTGTTGCAAGGTACACTTCCATCAGGGCCATCATATCCCCCGCTTCAGTTCTCGGTTGGAACCTTCACCGAATGGATGTAAAGACTGCATTCCTCAATGGTCAAGTTGAGGAAGAGGTATATATAGAACAGCCAGAGGGTTTCATGGTTCATTGAAAAGAATCACATGTGTGCAAATTAAAGAAAGCACTATATGGGCTGAAACAGGCACCAAGGACTTGGTATGCGAGAATTGACAGTTATCTTCAGAGCTTGGATTTCTCTAAGAGTGCAACTGATCCCAACCTGTATTTCAAGGTAATAGAAAATCATCCCCTAATTTTGGTTCTATATGTTGATGATTTGTTCCTTACTGGAGAGGAACAACTAATAGCTCAATGTAAGAGGGAGCTCACTTCTGAATTTGAAATGAAAGACATTGGACTCATGCATTACTTTCTTGGTTTGGAGGTATGGCAAAGGTCAGAAGAAATTTTCCTTTCTCAAGGAAAGTATACAGTTGATATACTGCGCAGATTTGGTATGCTAGATTGTAAATCCATGTCTACACCCATGGTATCTAACTTAAAGAAGTTACATGAGTCAGATTCTGGATCAGACTTGGTGGACCCATCTATGTACAGGCAGCTTATTGGATCCTTGATGTATTTGATCCATACAAGGCCAGATATATGCTTTTGTTGTAAGCGCCTTGAGTCAGTTCATGTCTGAGCCGAGACACAGACATTGGATTGTTGCTAAACATATCCTCGGATATTTGAGAGGATCCATTGCATATGGACTTAGATACACTTCTAGTGGAGGAGCGTTGCTTCATGGTTATGCTGATTCAGACTGGGTTGGGAGCTCAGTGGACCGGAAGAGTACTTCCAGATACTGTTTTAGCTTGGGTTCAGCTATGATATCTTGGTCGAGCAAGAAACAGGGCTCCATAGCACAAAGTACAGCTGAAGCGGAGTATATAGCAGCCAGTAATGCGAGTAGAAAAGCAGTATGACTAAGAAAGATGCTCTCTGGGTTGTTTCAAGAGAGGTTAGAAACAAATGTCATCCATTGTGATAACCAGAGTTGTTTAAAGCTCACAGAGAACCCAGTCTTCCATGACAGATCAAAGCATATTGAGATGAAATATCATTTCATCAGAGACATGGTCCAAAGACGTACCATCAAGCTGCAGTACATTTGTACTGATGAGAAAATAGCAAATATTTGACTAAGCCTCTGTCCCTTGGAAAATTTTTGTACTTCCGGGACAAGCTTGGTATGGCAGAAAATGCATCCCTCACTGAAAGGGAATAGCAGCATCATGAGACATTCTCCAATGAGAGGCCTTAAGTGGCCACCCTGAAGCTAGCCAGGGAGATTTGGAGAATCAACCGGTCTTGTGAATCATGGAAAAAGTCAAGGTGAACATACAAACCTTGTGAGTTAGGACGAAGGACATGCTGCAAGAAACCTTGTGAGCCTAGTGCAAAAGTCAAGGACAAGAAATTCTCCAAGACTGCCTTGTATGTCAAGGCTGACTTGAGACTTGGAAAAAAGCCTTGTAAGTCAAGGTGAGAAGAAACTACCATCAGTCTTGTGAGCTTTGTGTGTCAAAGCAAAAGTCAAGACAAGTCTTGTGAGCTTTGTGTGTCAAAGCAAAATTCAAGACAAGGTAATGTGAAAAATTCTCATAGGTCTTCATGATGAGCTATGAGCATTCCTTAGGGACTGGCCACCCCTAAGTGAAATAAATCTAGCATTTGACCATGGTTAAGGAGAACTGGATGATCACATTCCATGATCCTTATCTGCATAAGGTTACAAAATTTCTTGTGATATATTGATCCTGTGTGGATGTCAACAAGTCAATGATCATGTGCAATGACTAGAAAGAACTGTGTGGATGTGGATGCTTGAAGAATACCCTCTTTGCTGAGAGGGAGTGTTAAATTTTGAGCAGCTGCAAAGGATATTCTTTTTCTAAGCAGCCCTCCTAGCTGCCCTCCTTAAGCTGCCCTCCAAGCAGCCCTCCTCAAGCTGGCCTCTTCCTAACCGCCCTCCTCTAACCGACCTGGGTAAGTCGGCCACCTACCCTAGCTAAGTCAGCCCTACCCTATCTAGGTGGCCCTAACCTAACCTTCCTAACCTAAAGTCTATCCTATATAAAGGGAGGGAAGGCGCCCCTCATATAATATAAGAGCTCACTCATTTCTGGAGA
>ML842052.1:22983-35398 GCA_009831015.1 Picea engelmannii
TTGAAACTTGAAACCTTTGGAAGATGGTTGCCTTTGTTCTCTCCTCCAAGCTCCTCTTTGCTCACTCTTCCAAGCTCTCCTTTGCTTTCTCCTCCAAGTTCTCACAAATCTGCACTCTCAACCTCTCCTTTGCTCTCTCCTCCGAGCTCAAGATGAAAGAATGAGGAGAATAGAGGGGAAAGAGCTCCTTTATTTTCCTCATTCTTTTCCCTCAACCCTAAGCCTAAGCTAGGCCCCACCCTAACTCCAAAAATTAAAAAAAAAAAATGAACTTTTGCTTGAAGATGCGGGTCGCCACGGAAGCGTGCGCATTTTCCCTTGATGCGTGCGTGAAGCACCCTCTGAAGCGCGCTTCAGAGGCAGGTGCTTCCGAATGGGCAGGAATCGAGTTTTTTGGGGCCGAAGCGAACTTCCAAAAATTGAGTCGCGCTTCAGAGGGAGCTTCCAGGACGCACCCGCCCGGATCGAGGTTCGGGGCTTCGAAGCGGGGTGGGGGAGGGGGAAGCTTTCGGTAACCTTGGTTTCAGCAGTGAATTAGGGTTTTGGAAAGCTATAAGAGAAGAGTTAGTGACCTAATTCATTATTATGCAGATTATGACTTGTCATTGAGGAGAGAGGCGCATCTCAAGAGAGATAGTTCAGTGGATTTCAGGAGGAAGACACCAGTTGGCTGATTTCAGTGTTGAGAGACACACCCTTCAGTGTTGAGAGACACACCCTAGTCACCAGGAAGATCACACAGGTCTTCCATCATTCTTCAGCAGTAGTTATGCAGGGTCCAACAACTAGGGCGCTATTATTCAGAGAGAGGGCGCAGCTCCTGAGGAGGTTGAGGGAATCGACTTGTCCCATCCAGGGAGAGTTTGGAGATTCGCCTCCGACCCAGTTGAGAGGAAGGCAAGGCGCATCTTTTGCCTGGTTCCTTGTCAGATTCTGACGGAGGAATCATCTTGGGCACATTTTCCAGACTTGGAGGTTTGACACTTTTGGCGGACACATTCGGGGTTCCCGAGCGAGCATCAGATCAGATTTAGGGAAACCCTTCCGACCCATTTCCCAGTAGACTAAGGCGATTATTTTGAGATACATCTCAACCGATTTTGACGGTGGAATGACTAGGACGCATTTTGCCAGTGAGAGAGGGGCGCATTCCCCAAGGGGGATCCATCCGGGGTCCAGACCCACCAGCAGAGGGGCTGGTTAGTTACCAGGCCTGAGAGCTAGAGCAGGGCGCACCATTTGGGACAGTTTCCAGGCCATTTCGAGAGGTATAGCCGCCATGGCGAACATTCCAGACTTCCAACAATTACCTTACGAGCTGCCATAGTTCCAGCTCATCCATTGATCCCGTAGTGCTCATCTATTAACGGGTATTATCATTTAGTTTGCTTATTGTATTCCGGCTAAGATCCTTTTGTATTTTGATCTAGTCGAGTGATTCATTTTATTTAGTCGCATTCGGTCTTTGTACTCCATAGAGATATCATAATATAAACTTTGCAGTCCTTTGTCGCATTTGTTATTTGTATGATCATTTATATGTCGTAAACAATTAATCCTACACACATTAGCAACGTTTCCTAGACTAGCCAAGTCAGGAACATTACACCATCCCAATTAGACAGTCATAAGAACCTAAAGGCAGAATGTTCAATTCAGCGTTTGTGTTCAGTCCATTCATGTCCACAGGACAGGACTTAACTAACTCAATGACTTTTCTTTTGGTTCCTGTAGCTAGTTGCACTAACTAAGACTTTTCGTGTTTGCTTCTCGACAATTGCAAACTTTCCACCACTCTAGGATCTATATAACTATGGCTAGCCCCTGAATCAATTAAAATAGTAAAGGCATGGTGGTTGATCATACCTTCCACTTCAATCATGTGTGACTGATATTCATCTTGCTTGTTGTCCAGGGCTGCGTAGATCCTTGGCATTCTACTGCCCATGTCCTCCACTGTTTCAGCCTGCTGTACATTGTGGACAACTCTCACTTTATCATTTCTGTGGGGGCAATCTCTGTACCTATGGTTCCCTTTACAACCCCAACATTCCATAGGTGGTAGTCTTAGCGTTTGCCCACCCACTTCAGACTTCCTGGGCTCTCTAAAAGATGGCTGTCCTTGAGGACTGTTTCTGAAAAAGGGTGGCTTAGTTCCCTTCTTCCTCTGATCCATCTTGAATTTCTTCTTGTCTTCCCAAGCCTTCCGAAAAGTAGGCTTCTCTCTTTGTTGCTCATATAAGCATTTTGTTCTTCTTATAGTTTCTTCCATAGTCTTAGGGTCATCATACTGGATCTTGTCAACAATGTAAGGTGGTAATCCACTTAGATACCTCTGAATCTTGATAGTCTCATTCTTGATGAATGGAACATACTTTAGTAATTCCAAAAACCTTCGTTCATACTCATCAATTGTCATGCTATCGAGCTTGAGTTCAAAGAACTCTTTCATCTTTCTGTCATAATATCTTTTAGTCAAGTATTTCTTCTCGAAATATCTCTTGAATTCTTTCCAAGTGATATCTTTCTCTCTAATGTGCTACACCTGCACAAGCTGATTCCACCACATGGATGCTTTTCCTTTCAGTTGATACATCGCAATTCTTCCTTATGCATGAGAGGAATAATTTTGCAGTTGGAAATATTTCCTCATGCCAAGCAACCATGTTTTGGCATCTTCCTCCTCCTTATGTTCTCCATCAAACGTAGGAGGCTTAATCTTGTTCATTTCGCCCTTCAGTTCATCCACTCCAAATCTCCTGTGCTTTTTGGTAGATGGGCTTGAATTACTATATGCCCTTCTCTTGGAGCGACCTTGAGAGTGATGATGGTGTCTACCAACACTCCTTGATCTTCTTCCCTCAGAAGTCTGGTGACTCCCTGTTTTGCTCGAGTCTCTCTCCTTGTCCAACTTCTTTTCTATTCTCTCCAGACTCTTCATCAACTTTAAGTTGAATTCTCCCCGCTGTTCCTTAGTTTTCATGAGCTTTCTGCTATTTGCTCGGTGAGTTTGGGCATCTTTCAATGATTTTCATCATATGCCCTTCCTTATCTATCTCTTCTCCATGCTCATTGGAGTTCGACCCTTCAACTCCCAAATGGACATCCATCCCCTTAGCTTCGTTCTCTGAACTGGAAGCATTCTGTGTCTCCTCCATTTCTTTGCACTCAGTGGCAACTCTAATCGGTTCTGGCACTCGTTAAACTTCTGCAAACACAATGTGCAGACAACCGAAATTTGTTAGGCCATCATTCCTTAACAAATCCCACAACATTCATAAACAAATCTGATTCAAGAAAATGTTCAGTTTTCATTTTCTGTGATTCTCGTTCAATCAAGAATCCCTGCAGATTTCTTCTTTCGGAGCTATGCTCTGCTAAGTTTTTGGGAACTAGCCCCTTTCTCTCAGTCCCCCAACCCACGCAACCATGGGTCGTGACCAAGCGCTAGATCAATAAGCGCTTACTCGGGGCTTCGGCCTTCGGCTTCAGAAGATTTTCAAAGCACAAAACAACGATCTCTCAGAGTTTCGAGTTACCGAACTCGTGAAATAGAGCAGATCAATGGTCCACGTCTACCCAGCATCCAACGACTGACACTCACTATGGAACTTCAGGCGTTTGAGTTCCAAGACTTCGGGGCTTCGGGACTTCAGAAGTTCAGAGCTTTGGGACTTTGTAAGTTCTCACACTTGCTTCCTTTCTATCATTCGAATTCTGAAATTCCAAACCCCGGGTCCACATGGTACAGATGTCACCAACTCAGGTGGTGGCACGTGGCATGTCTAGGAAGGTCCACGTCACCTCTGGCGACGTCATCCGGCCCCACCACGCCTACTCTCGCTTCAAAACTTCGGACTTCGGAAGTTCTCCCCTCAACATACTTTAATTCTCCCGAAATCCGAAATCACGATCTGCTCCTTTGCTTGATCCAACGGTCAAGCTCGTTTCCTACGATCTACGATGTAGATCTCCTTCGGGACTTCGGTGCTTCGGTTTTCGGCCTTTCTCATACCTTTGCATCAAGCTTCTCCGACGTCGCGAAGTCCGAAGGGCTTCCTAGGTTAACCCTTTTGCGCTTTCTCCAGATCTGATGATCGTAAAGGTTTTTCCTTTCCTTCCGAGCGGATCCTACAACTTCCACACCCCAAGTGTTGAGCTCTCTCTCTTCGTGGTCAAATACAACGCCGGGTGCGGTTTTATTCTACCTACTCCTCCCAAGCTTCGTAAGACGACCAAGTAACCCCTTGGCACTCAGGAAAATTCTAAGGTTCGAAATTGGTTCCTCTTAACACAATTTCTACTTGAAACCTTGGGTCAGAACTTGAGTTTTGTCCATTTTGACAACAACTCCTTCCGAACTCTCGCTTCAACTTCCATTGACATGGCCCATTCAGGCTCAACGTTGAAACCTTGGTCCAAAGACCACTTATCTGGCCCATCCAGGCTTAGCGTTGAAACCATGGCTCTGATACCATATTGTAACATCCCCGGCCATCAACTCCACTGTCGGGCAACGCTACTACGTGGAACAATTTCATACATATATATATAACATGCATGTTTAATGAAAATTAACCAAACAACAGAGAGAAATCACAGGATTACTGCTAACATACAGAAATAATGGAATTAACAGTAATTCATAATTGCAACGGAATACATGATACATTTCAAACACACAGACATGCATCACATATAAATTAAGTACAAAATTAATACTTATCTTTTAATTGGAATAACACCACCAACTGCATGCAGACCTTCCACGAACCTCCCAGCCTTAGATCGCGCTGCTCATCACTCTCAGCAGTAGGTCACCCCTGAGCTGGGACTAAGCTCCATCGGGCAAGGGAATCCTAGGCTAGGCAAGGTCAACATGAAGACACATAGTTTATGAGGATGGATTCTCTCCTAGGAGCCACTTATGCCCATCGCTCACAGACTCTCATTCCCCACATGATTGTCCCAGGCCAAGAGTATACACTTTCACTGTCACATCGGACAATCCTTTGGCTGCTAAACCTCCCTTGCCTTGTGCTTCAGCAACAGGCCGGACCGGAATTCTCCGAGCTCTGTGGCAGCTACAGGACCCCTTCCAGGAGTTCTCAGTTCCTCCGCGCACTCTCTCACCTAGAGAGAATCACTCACAGGCCTGACAACCTGCCTCTTCAACCACAACCACAACCACCTCTCTCACCTGGAGAGAGTGTTGCACATAGGCCTGACAACCTGCTTCTTCAACTCCGTTCCAGCACAAGGAGGACAACAGTAATGCTCGATAAGGAACAGATGTCGACAACAATTCACTCTCAGCCAAGGGACTGCGTGGCCACAACAACCCACAGTTATAACACACACGACATAGACAGTTACGGTATGCTCAGGTTTCACAGAAGACGCGGGTCGGCTTCACGTATCTGATTTCCAGAGGTGCATGGCTATGCAGAGGTCCAGTGCAAAGACAAAACATGTATAGACTGAGGATGCGTCGGCTTCTCAGGAAAATCTCAGAGGATGGCCTCACGGTTTTGGGTTTCAGAACTGCGTGAGGTATGCGAAGGTCGAATACAGAGGCCACGAGATTCATGGGAATACACCAATGGGCTTCACGGTTTTGGTTTTCAGGAATGTGTGAGTGTATGCAGAGGCACTCATAGAGACTCCACTCAATTCACGGAGGATGGAAAATGGTAAGTGAACCCCCATCACGGCTTAATTCTTGGGTTAAATTGCATGTGCCTGGGCCGACACATGTCGCCCATGAAGCTGCATGCACTCCATCAAGTATGTGTTCCCTTTTCCAGGAACTTAGGATAAAAATATACCTTTCACACCACTTTGGAATAATAATAAATTATTATCTCAAGGACTTAAGACTTCAAGCTTAGCTCCTCTTCCAACCTTTCAACCCCCTCTCCCTTACCTAGCCTTGTGGAAGCTTAGTCCCCCATCACTCTTTCTTCGTGGTTGGTCTGCAAGCAACGATGTTTAATCTTTATTAATGTTCTGCATAATTACATATACAAAAACATGGTCCTGGCCTTTAACACTTAGGCATTCCGGCCTAATAAACACATAAGCCCACCAACTTATATACACTTGGCTCACTAGCCTATAAACATGATTACAATACATAATATAACTGAGGCACGTCCTTGGGGTATTACAGAAGACCCCTTTATGGCTCTGCATGCATACGCTAATTCCCATTGGCTGGCAGGAATCTAAGCTCTGATACCACTGTAATGTTCCCAAGCCATTATGCTAGGAACATCACATCTTGCATGAATTTTAAACTTTTATTGGTTGTGGCATTTCGTCAAACACTTTGCTTATTGTTGTCTCTTAGGTTGCGCTAGGGTTTTACTGATGAGTTTAATGTGTGTTTGCAACAACATATAAGAAGATAAAGCAATGAAACATACCTCAACCATATGCAAGACCAACAATGTAATAGACAACCCAACAATGATTCAGATCTGATCTTTATTCATAATAATAAGAACCTGCTACAAGAGTGAGGCCGATTTGGAATGCTCAACAGATGGCTCCAATAAACATAATAGAAGCTGCTACAAAATGCTCCAATAGAAGACCTACAAGCCTCCAAACGCTGAATAACAATGAAGACTAATACAAGAATGAGATCTGGGCCGTATGAAGTGCCAAACCCCCAAGCTGGAAGATGCCACACCCTGTTGGAACACTAAATAGCCTCAACAATTCGGCCCTGCTGCCAAAGATGTCCAAACCCCCCGGTAAATATGCCAAGCAGTAGATCGGGTAAATGCAAGAACAACCCAAGTGCTCAAATCTCCAAGATCCCTCTCAAAGTCATGGATCTAGCCTCCCTCCAAGGAATGGTGCGCCCCCTGGATGCCTGAAACCCTAGATATTTCGGCCTCCGTTCTAGATGCCTCCAAATGCTCCACAAAACCACGAGAATGATAGATCGTGGCTTGGTTACCTCGCTGGTGAATTCCCAAGCGAAATAGTGAAGATCTGGGCTAGCAAATGACCGAAATCACTTTCTGAAGTTTGCTCCTCTCCTCCAATTCGTCCCATGCATCTAATAATTCAAATGGCACATAAAACTCCTCCTGAATGGACTAGATCTAATGTTCAAGTCCCTGCAATGAAAACCTAGGTGCTAGAATCTCCAGAAGTTCTGCCAATCACCTGCAACGAACTTCCCTCAATGGATGGTGCGCCCCCCTTGTTGGAAACCCCCAATGGTGCACCCTCCCTCTCTTCCTGTGCCTGTGGTTGGTGCATAACCCTCTTGCACTGAGTAGATCTAAACTAGAATGGTGTGGGGGAGTATTGCATTCCCGAGACCAAGCTTGGGACAAGCTAGTTGGAATCTTTCACCACCGAATCGTCCTCTAGGGTTTGTTAAGTCAAAACCCTCAAAACCCTCAAGGTATGGGCTCTCTAGCTAGAAGCCAGATATCAAAATGATAATCATACATGAATGAGAGAATTGAAGCCCTTGCCTCTTGTTTATACTTGCTGCTCACTTTCTCTCTCCAAAGTGACTTTTCTTTTTTAATTATTAATTAATTAATTAAATCACTTTAATTAATTAATTAACTTTTTTACCTCTGAAAAACGCCTTATCTCTCCTTGTGGCTTCCCTGGCCATTGAAGGTCACTTCTCATCATCCTATCCTGTAGTGTTGTTTCTCCTGATTCCAATGAGTTATTACACTGAGAGGTTCCTCCAAGTATTGTGCCCAAAATGACCTCTTCAGTGAAGTTCATTAACCTATAGCTCAAAATACTCAAAATCATGGAAATCGTCAAAATGCAACGGAACCAAAGTCAATCTGCGCGGAATGGATCGTAATGATGAAATAGGATGAACGATGCAAGCCGGACCCCAAAATATTCCTCAATAGCTCCCGTACTCGCTATAATCTCCATCTGGCTACTCTGGTCATCATAACACCCTGTAATACCCTGATGTTCTTGTTGACCGCCTATTCAACTAGGGGGTCAACTCCATGTACCATAAAGATATGCATCATCAGATGCTAATTTGTCGAAGACAGTTTGGTTCTACTAGGCAATTTATGCCTCCAGCACAATTTTTGTAAACGGAATTTCCGCACCCCTGCGTGGGTTAATAATGTAATAGGTCTGCATCAGTCATAGTTAGGTCAGATACCTTGGGATCTATTCATTAGGAGAGTTCCTTTCATCGAGGGTTTTTTATCCTCAGGTTATTAATTGGTTTTTTCAACCTTATTAATTTCCCTTGAGTTTTTCCCTCACACCAGCAATAATTCCTCCAAAGTGGTGAAGGGCGTTCTAACGAAGTGGTTTTCTGGTAGCTAGTGTTTAGGAATGATGTAATTGACCATGCAAGGCATCTTAGAAAGTTTCGCGGAATTTCATCGAGTCTAGATAGGTTTTTTTTAATTAACTAAATTTAATTAATTTTCCTAAGGTTGGGAATTTAATTATTTAATTAATTAATTGTTTTTGAGCAATTATTTTAAAAACTAGGATCTAAGCTTTTGCTAGGGGTATTTGTGCTCAAAAGAAATGGAAAGACACCCCCTACACCCTTGGACCAAGTTTCAGCTTAGTCGGACAACTTTTGCTAGGCATTTGTCCACCCGGATTGTGAATAAGTCAAAACAACAATTTTTATTGCTAAGTCAAAATGTAATTTTTGTAATTTTTGAGTTAATGGGTTAATGTTAAGATGGAAAAGGGGAAGAAAGATGAATCCTAACGTACCCAACCCACCTCCTAACCTTTACATACCCCCTCACCCATTCACTCACTCAAACACCCACGCCCCTAGGGGGATTTGCGCCCCACCTCACGAGGAAACCTTTGAAAAGCCATTTGATTGATGTGTGGGCCCCTCCCATGAGTGGTGCGCCCTTCCTAGCCTACCACATCACTCCTTGCTTGGTCCCACAAACTCCACCTCACGTCCACCTCACTAATCCAAGCCAAAACCCTAAGTGGTGCGCCCCCCTCCTTGAGATTCTCTCCTTTGCTTGGGTTTTGACACATGGCTCTCATCCAAGAGGGGTCACTTTGCCTCTTGAGCTATAAATAGAGCCTCTCCTCACTCATTTCTTCACCAATCTTTGAACTAGTGTTACTCTACTAAAATTTCGCCCCATCTCTCTTGCTCTTTGCCTCTTGCTTCCATCCCATTTTTCTCTTGAGAGCATTGGAGCTACTTCTTGCTGCAAGGCTCTCCCATTTGGATTAATGAAAGCTTTGGAGGATTTGGAGTAATCAAGAGTATTCTGATTGACTTCTTGCATATGAGGTGACATTGTTTATTTTTTGCATATGGTGTAGTGTTGAGTAGATCTTTGGTAAAGTAGTTTACTTGAGTAGATTAGCAAAGAGTATTCTTGCTGGTCTATACATGTTGGGTAGCTAGTGGTGTGAAGTATTTCATATTGTTAGCTTATTCATGCATGTTATTTATTTGTATACCTCACATATTGCTTGAGTTTTGCAGGTTTGCCTAAAGGAATTGTTGGGATAGCCTCAAGAAGGAGTCTTCCCTCAAATCCCTTTTAAACTCCATGCTTTGCTTAGTCTGATTTTCTGTTCTATTTCATCATATTTTTCAGTTTGATAACCATCTTAGATAGGTCATCTAAATCTTATTTTACTTGGATAATTTTATGTGAAAAATTTCTGTCTAAAAATAGAATTTTTTCGTAACATTTTTGTGTGTTGTGCAGCATTTCCAGCAAGCAATAGCTTGCTGGTTTTTGCAGGATCTTACCAGGGACAAGGGGTTATGCTGCCCACATTTGGCCATACAACACTTCAAGGGCTTCTCCATTAGTTGGGTAACGAATCTCTTCTTCTATCTATTCATTTCTAGCATTGTAGCAAGCCCCTGGGAAGTTCCCTTGAGGCTTGCATTCTCTTGTATCTATTTCATCCATTGTAATTTATTCTTGCAAGTTAGTTTTCTACCTACACCTTGGGAGAGAGATTGGCTGAGACAACCCCTCAATATCGTTTGGTTAGGACTTAATCTAATTTCATTGTTGGTTATTCTTTTGCCCCACTTGTCATTAGGACAAGGTTGTGTGGCTAGCTTGTTTCAACAATAATTACACTTTTCTTTCCAACCCTCTTTGACACAACATTGGTAGGCTTACCTCTACCTTGTGCCATTGTGAGTGGTTTGCTTTCTACTTTCAAGTTTTGACTGACTAATTGCCTACACCTTGGGAGAGAAATCCCCAAAATCGTATGGCTAGGTAAATATGTGTTGATGGTTATTATGTTCCTATGTGATTAAAATCTTCTAGAGTAGTCATCACACACCATTAATCTTAGCTTAAGCCCTCAAGACATAGTTTTTTTTTCATGCTCTAGTTTTTATCAAGTGCAATCTCTCATGGTTTAAATGCTTTGGAAGTAGTCCTTTGAATCTGCAATTTACTTATCTCTTAAGGCATTTGCCATTCATTACTTTAAATCATATGTGGAGCATGTACATGGTGTAGAGCTTAGTTTTCTTTTCAACAAACATCACTCATTTTCTTAGCATGCTCTCAAATGGATTAACTTACATAGCTAGATGGTGATCACATAAAGCAATTTTCTGTTATAATTGGCAAGTTGTTCTTGTCTTTCACTTTACTTTTTCTATTCAAGTTCACATGCATACATGGTTAAGTGGATGATAATGGAATAGATGTTTTACTTTCAGCTTTCTTACATGCTTTAATTGTGTTCATAGGCTTCATTTTCATAATCTACAACACACTTTCATAGTCATTTAAGTTTCGGTTTTGGGCATAATTCACTGTTTTTGGGCACTTAAAACTTATCAAAACACTCACCAACACATCTTAAAACTTAGTCCTAAGCCTTAATAATATATTAGACCAACTAGGGCACCTAAAATCCATCATCTTCACCATCTAAAACGAGAATTGAGGAGGGCAACGGAAGGTGAAGGCCGGGGACGGTCTCACGGTGCAAAGGAGCGTCCTTTCCGTAAAAACTCAATTCTTTGGGCTGACTGTGACAGCTAGGGTGGGCCCTCGTTGCTTCACTATCTTGAGCATCCAACAACCATTTGGCAATAGGGGGAGGAGGATTACGGTTTGACACTTAGTTAGGAGGGTAACTAAAATCTTTAAAATCTTTAAGCAACTCCTAACCACTTAGTCTTCTACACAATCTTCTTTTGGATATATCTTATGGTTGTTTAGAGCACTAGTTGCAAGCACATTATATCTTTCAATCTTTTATGCTAGTTTAGAGTTTAAATATCCAAGTATTAAATCTTTCAAAATTGTGTTGAGCATCTGTCTTTAAATATTTCACATCTTTTGATTAATGCTTTTTATGGTGTGATTCAACAAGAGATAACGCATCCCACTTGGAGGCATCATCTTGTTGGATCTTGAGTGCTTTTATGGTTGCCATTGAAAAACAGTCCAATTGATATTGGGGCATGCTTGGCCTTATGTTTTGAATATCTTTAATTTCTCACATTTAAGCACTTGTTAATCTTGTCCATTTGTATCTTGTGTATCTCACATAACTTGTTCATAATTGTTGTAATAGCTTTCATTCATTATTGTAAGTACTTGTATCTTTTTGTTGTGGAGTAGTTGTAATTTTGTAATCTTTGTAATCGTTTGTAATCAACCTCCTTAAACATAGTTGACCCCTTTGCCCAACCTTAGGCACTAGTCTTAGTTGACTTAGGGAAGGGTTTTATTTGACATAAATTATTGTTCATCTTGCATTTGCTGCCTTAGCATCACAGGTTAGTACTCCCCCCAAACTTCTAATCAATTAAAACCTGTTATCGCTCAGTTTGTAGTACGGGTTAAGTAGCTTGAAGGCAAGAGTCAAACTAAGTGATGTTTGCTATACTAAGTGAAGTAGTTTGATAGCCAAAGAGGTGGACGTTTCGCAAATTAGCCCATGAAAATAATCAACACTTCAATGTCTATTGATGGATGACTAAGCCACAACGTTTTACATCAAGCAAGAGCTAAAAAGAGGCATGACGTCATCACAGATTAGGGTTATCAAACTAACCCTAGAACTAGGCTGACGTCACCTCTAGTATAGTGACGCAGCAAATTTATCATATGTGAGCATTTAATGATATCTAAAGCGTTGTGTTAATTCAAAGGTTGATTATCTATATTGATGCTATATCATTTTGTATTTATTGAAGAAGTGATATTATAAGCCATAGCCTTTATTGCAATCATTGATTTTGTCAATAATTACTGTTATAAGTGCTCATATATAATAAAGATAGTCATTAATTTATGAAGTACTAACCACCGTTGCACGTTTTAGTTTATTGTTGCCTTGTCTCGCAAACAGGTGCTTCTACTGTGGTTTATCTTCTTCTTGACTATCCTCTTGGCAGTAATCTGTG
>ML842053.1:0-17831 GCA_009831015.1 Picea engelmannii
GTCTTGGAGTGAAGGACACAATTGCCTAGCTACTATAGTTATTATTTTTACATACATTGTACCTTGAGGGGGGGGTTTCCCATGAGGTTTCCCCTCTTTCCTTACTTTATTTTCAGTGTATCTTTTGTACTTGGGTACCTAACATGGCCTCGTTGCCCAGACCCAATCTTTATTTTCACCATAGTGATGTTCAGGGGGGTGTTGGAGTTACTTCACACACACATAGGATTTATTTTTCCTAAGGTTTTTATTTGTTTATTAGTCATAATTAGTCACTATCTAGTCTCCTATATTTTAGGAGAGAATATTCCACCTGGAGAATATTCTCTTTCAGTTGACACTTCAGTTTGACTAGTTGAGTTGAGTTTAGATGTTGCATTCGGATCATCACCATGCAACATTGGGATCATCACCATGCTAATTCGACCTTGCCTTGGTATCATCACTATATTGGTGCATTAGCCTTGATTCCCTCAGTTAACCCCTCACTACTCTCTGTTCAGTCAGCTAACTGAAGACTAGTTGACTAGTTAACTCAAGTAGGTGGCAGTTCACTCTCGTAATTGCCTGAGAGACTAGAATAGGTGGCAGTTCACTCTCGTAATTGCATGAGAGACTAGAATAGGTGGCAGTTCACTCCCGTAATTGTTGGTGTGTGTCCAGATCACTCTATACCACCACTATGGTGACTTGGTTCACCTCAATTCGAACTCATTGAGTTATATAGAGTATATCATGTGTAAATTATTCATTATTTACAACGGTTAATGAGAATTCCTCCATTCTTTCTCTCCTTCTTCTTCCTTCTCCAATTCTCTCTGCAAATGTGTGTATTATTGTTTAGCTAGATATATTATATGTAGGTTCAACACATTTACAGGATTACGAACAGATACCATTCAAATGTAGGATCTTCCATGAATATGGTCATTTCCAAATGAATTGCCCAAAGGCCCATTCGACAGACAAGGAGGATGGACAAGGATGGAAACAACCCAAAAAAATAAAATCAATCTCAAAGATGAAAGAGAATAAAAATGAAAATGAAAGCCTGACCACAATCCCCAAAACCACCCATGAATCCCAGGAAACTCAGACAGAAGACACGCCCACATGCAACAGATTCGAGGCACTGGAAGAGCAAGAGAAAGATCCAAAGGAGAAAGGAAAAGGGGAAGAAATCATCGATCCAAAAGCCCCTGAAGGATAATCCAAGGAAAATGAAATGGAATAAGAACACATTAGTCTAGCCTCAGAATCCGAAGAAGAATTGGGAACAAGAAGCTCCCAAATCACACCGAAAAAATCCGCTAGAGGAAGGAAATCTAAGAAAAAAGAAAGAGAAGAAAAAACTTATCTGGATGTCCTGCAAGGGTCACAGATAAATCTCAAAGGTATGGTAAACACTCGCAACACCAGAGAGAAAGGTAGAGCTCCAAAGGGATCCAACACCTCTCAAGCAAGTAAGTAATGAAGTACATCTCCTAGAATTGCACAGGGTTAGGAAACAAACTAAATTAATAAGCCTCGAAAGATATCATCTGTATGACGATGCCTGAGATCCTTCTAATCTAGGAGATAAAACTGGAGGAATTTGATCTCCTCCAAGCAAGTAAAACCTTTTTGGAAAAAGGCCAAGGGAAAGAAGTAAGTGCCAGAGGTGCATCATGGGGAATCAACACCTTCTGGGATAGCTCAAAGATAGATCTGATTGAAGAAGAAGAAAGCACCCACTAGATCTACTCTAAACTCATCCACAAAGAATCAGGTCACCTCATTAGCCTCTTCAATATTTATGTTCCAGTGTTGTTTTCAGAGAAACGAGTTTGTTGGGACTCCATAAAGTCCTTCCTGAACCTGAACAATCCTGAGAATATAATAATAGCAGGGAACCTCAACATCACACTCTCATCTTTCAAGAAAAAATGGGGCTCGTCGGTCAGAGATCCAGCCATAGAGTGGGTGGAAAAACTCATCATGGATTGGGACTTGGAAGATATCAAGATAGCCAGAGGGAAGTACACCTGGACAAATAAAAGAATGGGCTCGGGGCACATTGGAGCACGTCTGGACAGATTCCTTGTCCAATCCTCCTTCCTAACCCTCGATTTAGCGAATTCTTCCCATCTACACCTCATATCAGAATCCTATCCTGTTGGACTTCTTCTTAGAAGCTAACCTCGGCCCCATTCCCTTCCTTTTTATCTCGATCTGGATCCATCAAGAAAGATTCTAGGAGATCATTTTCGGTGCCTGGAAAGAGCATGTCCAAGGCTCCCTGTTCTACGTTTGGGAAGAAAAGTTGGGTATTCTCAAGAAATCCTTACAAATTTGGGCTAGAACGCTCATGTCTCCAACTTCCAAGAGAAAAGGAGTCAAAGAAGCTCTTGAGAGCCACCAACTGAGCCTATAAGAGGAAATACTAACCCAAGAGTTTCTAAACCAAGAAGTCAATCTCCAAAAAGCGCTCCATCGTGCATGCAGAGAGGAGGAAGAATATTGGCGCTAGAAATCCAAAAGTCTCTGGCTCAAATCTAGAGACAAGAACACGATCTATTTCCACAAGCATGTAAAAGTTCGGAAGCAGTTTAAAACGGTTAATGAAATCCAATCTCAGGGACAATGGATTAACAATTTTGAAGGCATAAAGCAGGTTGACCATGATTTATACAAATATATTTACTCATCCCCTCGCGAATATCCTGTAGACCCCAACTCCTATCCTTTATCGCTAGTCCTCCATCAAGTGCAGGATGAGGATAATCTGAGGCTAACGGCCGCAATATAGCTTCTACAAATCCTGTTGGCCAATCATCAATGAAGATCTGCTAAGAATGGTTCGTAAATCCCAAAATTGTTTCAAAATTAGGGGAAACACAAACTCAACATTCTTAGAGCTCATACGGAAAGAAAAATGGGTGAGAAAATTTAGTAGATTCTGCCCAATTTCCCTCTGCAACACAAGCTACAAAATGGTCACCAAAATCATCGTGAACAAACTCAAAGAAATCCTACTAGGCATCATCCCAGAAAACCGAGGCGACTTCATCAAAGGGCGCCAAATTCTGGACAACTTAGTGCTAGTCCAAGAAGAAATTCACTCTAGCTGTCAACGTAAAGAGAAATATATGATCATTAAGCTAGAATTAGCCAACGCTTTCAATAAAGTAAGACACAATTTCCTCTTCCAAGTAATGAGAAAAATGGGATTTGGAAAAAAATTATAAACTGGATCAAAGCTTGTATAGTCTCTCTGTGGATCTCCTCGTTGGTGGATGGCCGATCAAAACATTACTTACAAGCCTCCAGGGGACTGAGACAAGGTTTCCCACTGTCTCCATTGTCGTATGCCATCCAAGCTTCAGTTCTAAGCTTCTATTTAGAACATTGTCAGTAGCCTCGCTCCCTCTCCGGACTCAGAATGGTGACAAATGTAGAAGACATCAATCATGCATAGTTTGCATATGACACCCTTCTCCTTGGTGGATTTAGTGTCCTATCAGCTAGAAACTCTGGGCAGGAAATCGACCGATACAAAGAAGTCTTAGGCATCAAAACCAATGGTCAAAAGTGTAAAGTCTATGGATGGAATTACTCACCAAGAGAGATGATGGAAATCACTAGAATTTTAGAAATGGAAGGATAAGCTACCTGGGATTCATTCAAATACCTAGGAATACCAATTTTCAAAGAAACTCCTAAGCTGGTTCAATGGATTCCCCTCCTGGACAAAATGAAGCTATGCATTCAATCTTGGGGAGAAACATGGTTAAATTTGCAGGGAAAGTGGTCTTTCTGAAATTCATCCTAACAAGTCTCCCAATATACCAAAACTCAATCCTTCTTGCACCAAAAACCATTGTCAACAAGATAGATACCCTGCTGAGAATATTTTTGTGGGAAGGCAGAAAGAAAACTAAGAGGAAACTCCACCTAGTAAGCTAGGAAAAAATAAAGAAGTCAATTCTAGAAGGCGACCTTCAAATCAGAGACGTAGCTACCCAAAATATATCATTGGGGGCCAAAATTATATGGAATTTAATCTCCAACAAATCCTCCTTCAGCAAGGAAGTCCTGTGGAAAAAATACTTCCTGGGGAAGCACATTAGATGCCTAGAATGCCTGCTGAAATTTCTCAAAGGTTCGTCAATTCTCACACTCTGTCTCAGGTCCTTAGATCACTTCAAATCCAAGCTCACCTAGATCCATAGCAATGGGAGATGCATAAAGGTCTGGGTGGACTCGATTTTAGGCGAGCCACCGATCGACCACCAGGGAATCTTGTCCAATATAAAATCATGGCTTCACTCCAATAACCATCTCACACTATGGGACATATCTAAATGGGAAGAAAACGAGGCAGGTAATTGGAAAGAATGGGACCTAGGGAACTATCCAAAAACACACGAAAACGAATCCAAAACTTTGTTGGAGAAGCTGCAAGGGAAAGCCCCCCTGAAAGCCTCAACCAAGGATAAAAGAGGTTGGGGCAAAACCACTAGAATTTACTCTGCAGCCACAGGTTACAAGACTCTTCAAGCAATCCCTTACGTTCCCCCTGATCCAACGCCATGGAAAACTATCTAGTCCCACAATTTGATCCCTAAAATTGACATGTTCACTTGGAAAATGGCACACAAAACCATTCTGACAAGTGAAAATTTAAGAAGAAGAGGCTAGCAAGGCCCCTCAAGATGCTCGCTCTGCATGTCTAAAGAGGAAACTAATGACCACCTACTACTCACTTGCCCCTATGAAAAAGAGGTATGGGAGAATGTGGTAAATCTTGGTCCAGACAAATTAACTCTTCCCTCCAAGACTTCGGATCTCCTAATAACTTGGGTAAAGGGCTCCCCATTCTCCATGAGGAAAAGGGATCTACTCAAAGCAAGTTGGATGTGGCTTCCCAAGTTTGTAATGTGGAAAATCTGGTTGGAAAGAAACAATAGGCTTTTCAATGAGAAAAATTGCAACCCAATCCAAGTGGCAATGAAGATAAAGGCACTTCTGAGCGAGGCACTAGATGCTCATACAAATATTCAGAATGCAGACAATCTGGAATCGGAAGAAGAATAGTGGCTAAAAGAGCTAGTCCCAAACTACCAACACTAATTAGCCACCAAGTCAGTCTTGAGAGCAAGATGGGAAATCAGGTTGGAAGAACAAGACTTCATCAAGTGGAGGTCCTCTCTAGGAAAACAAAGTTTGTTATTTGACGGAGCATAGAGAGGAAACCCAGGGGCAGCCGGTGGGGGAGGGATCCTCCTAGGCCCTTCCGGTATGTAGGAGGTCTCCTACTCTTGGAGGCTAGGCCTTGAAACCAACAACATGGCGGAGGTGATCGCTCTCTGGCAGGTCCTTAGGATAGCTTTTACCAAAAACATATAGAACCTGGTGGTATTCGGAGACTCTAGATTAATCATACAAGCTCTGAAGACAAGGAGGCCAAACAATCTCAAAATAAGACAAATGCTCAGGAAACTAACCCTTCTTCTGCATAATTTCAAGGAGGTCAACTTCTATCATATATTGTGAGGGCTAAATACTCAAGCCAACTCTGAAGAAAACAGAGGAGCGACCATGGGCAAGGCCACACTAATAGTGAATGACATGGAAATGCTTGCACTCATTCCCTATAAGTAGAGACTCCAAAAGGTACAAACCACTCATTCAGATGACCCATTGGACCTTGTTTGTCAAGAAAGCACTCATTCCTCTACATGAAGGTACCCATATTCATGGTTGATTTGAAAATCCCAATGCCTAGCGTCTGTCATCACTTCTTCTGGCTAAATCCAGGAAAGGAGATGGAGGTCCATATCGAAAGGCAGAGACTCGCATAGAGGCTATAACTATAGTCGAGACTTCAAGAGAAGCAGGAGCGTTCAAACGAGTCCAAGCTTGTGAAGCACTCCAAGTGCTGAGAAGGTAAAGAAATCTCATTCTTCATTAATGGCCTCCAGCTCCAAGCCTGCGCCATCACTGGAAGAAAGGTCGTGAGAGATGGAAATGGAGCTCATCAGGCTGAAGGTTGTGGTCAGAGAGAAAGCAAGAAGCATGTTGAACAACAAATTCACCGGAGAAAAAATATACGACCTTCTCGTTCAGGATCTCAAAAACCTGCACGAGGATCTCACATCCGATTCGGATTCCCAATTCAAGGATGTGGAAAATGTGCATGGAGATTTTGGGAATCGCCTAAGTAGGCTTGAAGCCAAAATAGATAAATTGTCTGAAGAATGGGTCAAAAAGAAGACATCATAGGTGAAGGGAAACGAGGAGGGAAAAATCAATTAACTCCACCTCCAGAAGTGGCAGCAATAAGACCCTGGTCAACTAGGCTCCTTTATTCTAGAATTCTAGCTCACCTGGGAATGTTGAATCATGAGCTTCAGCTATTAGTCTTAGTGGATTTCCTCAGTTGTAAAGCACCCGACAACTCGTTTGTCAGCTCTTAATACAAATTAGTCGTTATTGTCAAAAAAAAAAAAATGTTGTAACCATAGAAGCACACTAGAGTAGTGGATGGCTTAGATAAGTGGATGGCTTATGCTTAATAACTTCAACTATTAATCATTTTAATAAGATTTAATAAAATTGTGTGATAATGAAATTATAATATTAATAATTTAAAAAAAATCTTACATACATCACATGGGACTAGGTCGTGCGGGCATTGGGGGCGATGTCCGACATCACCCTCTCCAATAATAAACAATTATCATAATCTCCATATGCATATGTTTAGTGTTATGCATATGTTTAGAGTAAAAAAAAATAAAAAATACTAAAGTAAAATCATATAAAAAAAATCAAAACCCAAAACACTTCTTAAAAAAACAAAAACCACATAAAAAAATTTAAAAGAAAATTTAAAAAGAAACAAAAAAAAATAAAATTAAAATTAATTTTAAATCTTTTAGATTAAAATTAATTTTAAATATTTTAAATTAAAATTAATTTTAAATATTTTAAATTAAAATTAATTTTAATTAAAAACCTATCCCTCTTTTTTAAAATGGAAATTGACATTTTACCATTTAAAATTATAAATTACATTGAACATTCCTTTATTTTAAAATGACTTATCCCTTTCTAAAATCACTTATCCTTTTCTAAAATGGAAATTCAAAAATAAAAATAATTGTTATAACCTAAAGTAGTAATAATTGTTGTAACCTTAGAAGTGCACTAGAGTAGTGAATGGCTTAGAGAAGTGGATGACTTATGCAATACTGAGCTCGTAATTTTAATAACTTAAACTATTAATAATTTTAATAAGATTTAATAAAATTGTATGATAATGGAATTATAATATTAATAATTTAAATAAAATCTTGCATACATCACATGGGACTTGGCCAGGGACGATGTCCGGCATCGCCCTCTCAGATAATAAAAAATTATCATAATCTCCATATGCATATGTTTAGTGTTTTTTTTTAACAGAAACGGTTATTTATATATTTATCAAAAAAAGGCGATCATTACAAAAAGTAGATGTCAGTGGCTCTATCATCCAACTTATGCTGTGATTACAGTCTTTCTTGCCGAAACCAGAAGTAAACAGTGTCTTTATGTTGTAGACACTACATAGTTGCCATGTGAAAATGGCTACAAAAATGTGAAGGGAAATTTTATATTTACACTTCATATAAACCTTGATTTGGAGTGGGAGGGGCCAGCTTCGTCTCGTTGTGGCACTCTATTTTCTTCAGCTTGGGTTGCGTCTTCATGTTGTTTCACTTGAGCTACTCCATCCCAGGCCAGGTCCATGAATCCGAGGGGAATTGAGACGTGTTGATTACTACTGGCCACCGAGTGGGAGGTGGAAGGGATCTAGGATTCGTCTGTACCAGCTGAGCATGGAGGGTACTGAGGATTGGTAGGCCATTGATTTAACTCTTCAATTTGCTGTGTGTTGCGGTTTATGCCTCTCATGGCAATGGCAAATTCTTGATTATGTATGAATTCCATTCTTTGCATTTTTCATTGCATCTCGACCACATTTTCTTGAATTGAATGGCTTTCTTGCTGCAACTCATTGTGTTGAGTGTCCGACTGGCCTTCAATTCGCCTGCACTCTTCCTGCAATTCTTGAAATTGTCCCCAAATTTCGTCCAGCGCATAGGCTGGATAAGAGCAAGTATATCAGCTATTGATAGTTCTTTGTCACATGATGATAAGGTGATCGAAGTAAGTGCAGGGTAAGGGAAGAGAAAGACCAAGAGAGGTGGGATCCAGGAGCTCAGAAGTGCAAGGGAGAAATTGAATAATGAAAGAGAGGGGTTGCAATTGAATGCTGGAAGAAGTCCTACAGAGGCCATTATAAAGAGGGCTCATGATTTCCATAGAGAGAGCAGTCAGAGAAGAATGAGACAGGGCCTGGGTTTCCACGAGGGGAAGTACACAGACAAACGTCCGAAGGCAGAGTTTAAGTGCTCAGAAGTGAAATGTGTTGAGGTGTGGTATGGGAGTGAAGGTACGTGACATGTGAAGGAAATATGGGGCACATGTTCGCGCATGCCAGGAGGAGGGGAGGACAAGACAAAAAGGGGGAGGGGAGCAGTACCGAAGGTGTGGGTGAGGGAGTGGAGAGTGACATGGGATGCTGAAGTAGGTGTGAACCTGGAAAAACGGAGAGGTGAGTGAGGAGGGTGGGAGAGTGACGTGGTTAATTCCTACAAGTGCGAGGAGGAATAAGGAACATAAATTATTAGGGAAGCCAAACATTGGAATGGATTTGATTGGCGAGGAGGTTACTCTGTTCTAGGATTTTAGCCTCTTTGGCCATTTTGTCAGCCTCTGTATTTTGTTTTCGGAGAACGTGGAAAAAACTCAGATGCACAAATCTTTTCTTTAGAGAATTTATAACCGTTGATATGCTTTTGAGCGGAGCTTTTGTCAAATTGGATATCCCTCTCAATTCTTTGATGACAATTTCTAAATCACCCAAGACTATTAGAGCCTGTATGTGTCGATCTTGGGCAAGCTTGAGTCCCATGTAAGCTGATAGAAATTTTTCTTTGTTGTTTGTTTCTTTTCCTAGACCCCAAGAATAATCAATTAACTTATTTCCCTTGGAATCATAGATGACCCCCCATGCACCTACCACCCTTGGGTTTCCAGTTGCTGCACCATCAAAGAAAAGAAGGTGGGAATGTTGTTGGCTCTGCCAGGCAGAGAAGCTGTTATCATCAAGGCACAATTGCCAATCTGATTGTCTGGAGGCTTGTACTTGGGATGTTTATTTTTTCTTCATTGGTCCTCAGATATAATTAACCCAGCCTTCTTCACTTGATTCCAAGATACCTGGGGGATCAAGATCTGTTGCTTTATTTCTGAAAACTTCAGAAGTTATACCACATATCTTTTCGAAGGAGTTGCTGACTGGGGGAGACTTGCCATGAAAGATAGCCTGGTTACGAGCTAGCCATATCTCCCAAGTGACAAATTTAGGGATTTGTTTCCGAAGGAGGGTGAAACCCTTTTTATTTTTGAAACTGCCAGAATATATTTGTTTCCAATGAGTAAGAAGGGTGGTCCAGCTGTCGGGAAGGGGGGAGATGTTTGGTAGAGGAAGGTATATAAGGCTCTAGAGTTGAAGGGAAAATTTGCATTCTAGGAAGATATGGGTTATGGTTTCAGAGGATTCAAGACAGAAGGGACATCTGGAAGGCCCCTGAATGCCCCACTTTAATAAGATTTCATCAATTAAAATTTTACCATGAGCGAGAAGCCAACATAAGGCATTGACTTTGGGAAGTGAGGGTCTAGACTAGATTTATTTCCAGAGCTTGGAGGTGGGGAATCCAGGGAGATTCGAGAGAAGATGGGAGTATCCCTCTTTGACAGAAAAGGGTTTTCCTCCCCAACTATAGGAATCTGCAGTAAAGCGGTTGAGGGGTGCACAGCCAGCCAGATTATTAAAGAGAACAAGAAGAAGGGGGGTGAGATTCTCAGGGAGGTTGGGAGGTTTCCATCTAACCCAGTCCCCTTCATTATTCCAGAGGCATAAGTCTTGTAGTTTAGTTAGATCATTCATGTAGCACCAGTTTTTAAGAGGGTGTAAGATCTCTAGATATTTTAAAGGTTCATGATTCAGGATTCTATCCATCCATATATTTATTATCTCTCCATTGTCGGGAGCCCAAGAGATTTTTGCTTGAATTAGAGAAGCTATATTTTTTAGAAGATGCCAAATTGGGGAGCCTGGGGTAGCAGGCAAAGGTTCCTCTAGACATCTTAGTCTAGGAGATTGGAAGTACTTTTCCACTAATGCTTTCTTCCACCAATCTAAGTTTCGTGTTACAAGTTGCCATGCTAGCTTTGCTCCCATAGATATGTTCATAATAGTTGGATCTTTGATCGCTAGCCCACCCTTGTTATAAGGTTGACATACTTACTTCCAATTAATTAGATGGAATTTCTTTGTATTTGTTTTGCCTCCTGCCCACAAAAAACTTCTTAAGGATTTGCCAATTTTCTCTAGAATGCTTTTAGGAGCCAGGAGTCATGAACATTGGAAGATCGAAAGAGAGGACAGCACAGATTTGATTAAGACCGTTTTATCTGTTGGGTTGAGCCATTGGCCTCCCCAACTCCGAATCCTTGATGTAATTTTGTCAACTATTTTGAACCAAGCTGAAGAGTTGTATCGACTAAGGAAAATAGGCATACCCAGATACTTGAAGTGATTCCAAGAGGTAATTATGGGAAAGCCAAAGATTCTTTCTATCTGTTCCTTTATGTGTCATGGGACGTGCCATCCATAAATCTTGCATTTGAGAAGGTTTAAATTACCTCCGGAGACTGCAAGGAAGGAGTTGAAGGTCTTTTGGAAACAAGTGGCAGTGTGCACTGTGGCTGCCCCAAGCAGAAGAGTGTCGTCGGCGAATTGGGAGTGGTTTATTTCCTTGAATCCTCTTGCTATGTGTAGGCCTATGAGTTTTCCATTCGCCTTTCCACTTCTAGTTTGCGATTGAGGGAATCCGCTAGAAGTATGCAGAGAGAGGGGGATGCATATGTTTAGTGTTATGGATATGTTTAGAGTAAAAACACACACAAAAAAAAATATTAAAGTAAAAATCATATAAAAAAATCAAAACCCAAAACAATTCTTAAAAAAAAAAAAACCACATAAAAACAAAATTTAAAACGAAACAAAATAAATTAGAATTAAAATTAGTTTTAAATATTTTAAATTAAAATTAATTTTAATTAAAAACTTATCCCTCTTTTTTAAAATGGAAATTGACATTTACCACTTAAAATTATAAATGACATTGAACATTCATTTCTTTTAAAAGGACTTATCCCTTTCTAAAATGACTTATCCCTTTCTAAAATGGAAATTCAAAAATAAAAATAATTGTTATAACCTAAAGTAGTAATAATTGTTGTAACCTTAGAAGGACACTAGAGTAATGGATGGCTTAGAGCAATGGATGACTTATGCAATAATGAGCTCATAATTTTAATAACTTCAACTATTAATAATTTTAATACGATTTAATAAAATTGTGTGATAATGAAATTATAATATTAATAATTTAAATAAAATATTACATACATCACTTGGGACTTGCCCGCATGTGATGCGGCATCGCCCTCCCCTGGCTGGCCCAAAAAATTATCATTAAAACTAAATTAAATATATTTTATAAAAAAAAAAATTAAAAAGGACTTGGTTTCTCATTTTTTAGATTTAAAATATATATATATATATATATATATTTATATATATATATATATATATATATATATATATATATATATATATTTCTTGCTCCACAATTCCCTTACTCAACAATATTGTTGATGAATTCCCTTTGCTCAATAGTTGATGCGATGTAAAAAACCAAAACAGGAGTGTGTATATATACCAATTACTATACCACTTGTTAGTTAGCTTAGTGCATATGGGATAAATTAAATAGAAGGAGATTATGTATATATATCAAATATTATATAAACCATCTCTATGTTTAATCAATGTGAGATAAATTAAAAAACATAAAACATAATGTAATTAATTAATTTATTATGATTAATATTGAAAGTAAAATATTAAAGAGGAAGCTTTAGGGNGGGGGGGGGGTGGGAATTTTTTGGGAAAATTTGGAGGGAAAACATTTTGGGAAATATTTGGAGGGAAAATTTTGGGGAAAAGGTTTTGGCAAAAAATTGGAGGGAAATTTTGAGAGGGAAAATTTTGGGGAAATTTTGGAGGGAAATTTTCACTCCACAAGCTATAAGAATGTCATTGGGAGAGTGGGAATTTGCACCATTCTATCTTTGTAGAGAGTAGTGATGGCTTCATCAAATAGAGAGGATTTTATTTATGGAGCATCAACATCTTGTTCACATGCCTCCTCTTCTAAGACTGACAAATGTGGTGGGAATACTTCTGATGTAAATCAGGACTCATATGTTTCACCTAGTGAGAACTTTGATCATAGTGCAAGCAATGATATTGAGCATATTGATCGGGAAAGTCCTAATTCTGAAGACTTTGAAGCCACCAATGATGAAGGGAAGGAATATGGTGAAAACGGTGATGAAGATTTTCCTCCAAGTGAGGATTTACAAGGTACTACTGATGTTGATGAATATTTTCCTCCAAGTGATGATTTTGAAGGTACCGATGGGGATGATGAAGAGTTTCCTCCATGTGAGGATTTTCAAGGCAGTAAAGAAGATGATGAAGATTTTCCTCCAAGTGATTTTCAAGGGCGTAAAGAAAAAGATGAATATTTTCCTCCAAGTGAGGATTTTGCACATACTGATGAGGATAATGAAAATTTCCCTCTGAGTGAGGATTATCAAGGTAGTAGAGAGGATGATGAATATTTTCCTCCAAGTGAATATTTTGAAGGTACTAATGAGGAGGATGAAAATCTTCCTCCTAGTGAGGATTTGCAAAGCACAAATAAGGATAATGGAGATTTTCCTCCCAGTGATGATTTCAAAGTTATAGATGAGGAGGAAGAAGATATTCCTCCAAGTGAGGATTTTGATGGGACTGATGAGGATGGCGAATATTTTCCTCCAAGTGAGAATTTTGAAGGGACTAATGAGGATGATAAAAAGTTTCCTCCAAGTGAGAATTTTGAAGGTACTGACATGGATGGTGAAGGTATTGTTTTAGCAAGAGAAATTAAAGGTTCCAATGAATATGATGAAGAGTTTCCTCCAAGTGATGATTTCCAAGGTACCAATGAGAATGTTGAATATTGTCCTCCAATTCAACATTTTGAGGGAAGTAATGAGGATGACGTAGAATTTCCCTCAATTAGAGATTTCAAAAGTACTGAAGATGATTATGTCGATTGTGGATAGTTTCTTCCAGGTGATTGTGTTGTTGATGATGATATTGATATTTCTCTTCTCAACGATATTATCAATGAACATGATGATGGAACTAGTAATGGATATCATGTTCTAAATCATTCATATGCAACAAATCAAGGTGATCAACAATCTCTTGTTCGATCTCCTCAGAATTCTATGTATGATTATAGTGAGAATGATATTCCTCCTAGTGATGATGTTTAAATAGTGGAGAGATTGCAAAGAAATATTGTGTTCAGGACAAGAACTAGACATTTTTATATCAATCCAAATCATTCTAGTTATACAAGGTCTAGGAAAGAATTTCTCACTAAATCATTTTCCATCGGTGATTTGATTTCTAGTGATTGTTGTCATAAGAATTGTTTGAAAAGTATAGACTACATGTATGCCTTGCAGAAAAGGAAGAATTATTTGTCAATGAATAAGAGCATGCAAAATTCATATTTAATGGGGTTCATGATATCTACGAAGACAAGATATGATTATCGCATTGGTAATAATTTACTTTGTAGAAAATCTTCCAAAAAAATCCACTCAATTAGTAATCTTCGTCTATCAAGGATACAAACAAGATTGGAAAAAGATCCTACATTTTATTCAAAGGTACATCATGGATGAGAGATTGGCCCATTAACAAACACTGCATTGGCATGGATGCGAGAATTATTTTCCAAACATGGAGAGTCTATGCCAGATAGAGAGGCAATACATATTCCAAATAATTTCTCAAGGAATGAAATCTACTAGTTATACAAAGAATATGCTGAAAGTGTTGAAGGAAATCATAATTTTATTTCATATGCATATTTTACAAGAGTATGGAAGAGACAATTCAACAATTTTTGTATTCCTATGAATTCAAGGATGGGGATTTGTAGTATATGTGCTTCTCTTAAAGCGAGAAGAGATAAATCTAAAGGGGTAGAAAGAGGTATATATTTACAATTTTTTTTGTTTAAATTTGATAGTTATCAACTATGAAAACATATTATCAACATTTTCATTTTCTGTCATGTGCAGATTCTATAGTCAAAGCACTTCAAAAACACATGAATCAATAATCAAGTGAAAGAAAAAAGTTGTACAAACATATAAAGAAGTGTTATCATGCTCCAGATAAATATATGGGTATGATAATTGATGGCATGGACCAGAAAAAAACACTTCTTCCACATTTTGTTTGTATACCAAAAAAATTGCAGGAAGAGAATTTAATTCAGTTTCACTTGGTTGGTTGTATGGTTTTTAATGGAACAATGTGTCCAATGGTTTACTTCGCAGCTCCAAATATTCATAATGATGCAAATCTTACCATCACCATAATTCATCATGTGATCAGCCATTGGTCTGGTAATCTTCCTCAAGTTCTATATCTATAGTTGGACAACACTAGTCGTGAAAACAAAAATCAATTTGTCTTTGGATATCTCAGCATGCTTGTTGAACTAGGAATCTTTCAAAAGTTTAAAGTTGGTTTCCTTCTTGTTGGACACACGCATGATCATATTGATCAAATGTTCAGTCGTTTTTCAGTAACATTGAAGAGGAAAAATGTTGGAAGCCTACCATCATTAATTGAATGTATTAAGAAATCATACATTCCAGAGCCTATTTTTCACATATTAGAAGAAATTGTTGAAATGCAAAGATTTATCCAGGGATCACGTGGTGAAGAAAAATGTATTGAGCAGCTTAATGGAATTAGCTTCCAACGTCAATTTTGTTTGAAAAACATTGATGGGAAAACATTTATATGGGGAAAGAAGTATTCAACTACTATAGACTGGGGGCCTTCATCAGGTTTGGAATTTTTGAAGTTCATTCCATATCGTCCAATATTTTCATCAAAGTTAATGTTATTACAATCAGTTGTTTAAATCCATAATGCACGAAGGCATAATAGAGATGTAGATTATTTTGAATGCTTAGAGGAAATAAAAAATTCTATTAAAGATACATATGAGTACTTTGATGTTGTTGATATTTTTGGTGGGATTCTTTTTTCAATGATCAAAGTGACATAATTTCAAACTCAACAATTGAAGATACATTTTTGAAGGGTCCATTTATTTGGCCACAAAATAGGTCAAATGAATCTGAAGAAAGAAACATTGTTGAACAACAGGAATCTCAAGATGTTATTGAGTTTTCAGAAGTAGAGGAAAGAGAAATGTATATTGGTTCTAGAATATCATGTGCACAATGTGAAGCCATGTAAGATCTTTATAGGGGTTCAACACAAGATATTAAGGAGGGTTGCATGATTACAGTCTTAGCGACTGAAGATCCAGATGGTTATCCATTCTGGATTGCAAAGGTTATAAGGATCAATAAACAAAATGAATATGTAATAGCAGTTGAAGTACATTGGTATGCAACAAGTACACACCCATTCAATGGTGTGTACAAGCAAGAGATGGTGGTTGAGAAACAGAACAACAAAAAGAGAAAAAGAAAGGGTCAAAATATAACTCGTCGTCGCACTGACCTCTTAAAATTAGAGGATGTTGACATACTTGTCTATGAATTCAATTCGACAAAGAGAGGAATTCTTCTCTTCAAGACCATAGATATTATCAAAAGTTTGTTGCCACAAGAGATAAGTGCAAGATGGGATTATGTTGAACCTAGTCGTAGATCAAAGAGGCTTTTGACATCTGAAATGTTGGACATACATGTAGACTCAAATGGTGCACTCATTGATAATAGAGAAGAATATGGATCATCTACATCTTCATCTAGTCATTCATCTGAAGACAATGTAGATTCTGATGGTGTGTCAGAATCCATGGATGAATTTGATTAAGTGTATGAAACATTTTATGTATTTTTTATCAATATGATGTTTGTACGGTAACCATAAATGAGTGTTCTATGTTACATATGATCTTACATGAAGTTATGAATCATTTCTATGTTTTATGAATTATATGTTTTTATTATGGAGAATATATAACAAAATTTCTTAGCTCTTCTATTTTGAATATGGAAAATGTAACGAAACAATTTGTGTTTCATTAAATGTAATTTGTATAGACTTGTTTATTTAAAATAAAAAAAATATTTTGAAGTTATGTTGAATGTTGACATCTAAAATGGTGATATTTTCATGCCATTAGGTATTATATTATGGTTGGAGTGATAAACTAACCTTTAAAAAGTAAATATTTAAGGGTTGATTTACGATTTGGTTTATAGTAGTGATAATTTTTTACACCACTATCAAAAATGTGTTAATTTGTAGGTTTTGGTTGCAATGGTACTTGTCGCACTAGGATGATGTTTGAAATGAGGTATAATTTAACGTTTAGAAAAAAAACATTTTTCTATCGGTAGCACTATTCTTTGATTTAGGTGTTGATTTTAAGGTTTTTCGGAGAAACTATACACATGTTTTAGGCCATGCTTGAAAAAAGTTGTAATTTTAACCTAAAAAACGAAGGGTGTTACCGGTAGCACCACTTTTTGATTTGAGGGTTAATTTTGTGGTTTTTTATGCAAAAATATGGGTTTTAAAGGCTAGAGTTCTCATTTTGAGGTCATAGTTCTCATTCAGTTGGTAATATTGTTTGATCAGAATGAAATATACTATAACCTTGTTCTGTCATAAACATGTCAAACTTCAAAGACCACTACCTTAGAGATTGATTTAGGCCATACATGCTCTTCTTCAACCTGCATATGAAATTATCCTTCCCTTTGACCTCATGCCCCTGTGGTTGTTGCATATAATCTCTTCCTCCAAATCCCCATGGAGAAAAGTTTTTTTTACATCTAATTGTTCAAGATGAAAATATTCTACTGCCACGAGACTTAAAATAATCCTAATTGAAGTCATGTTAACAATAAGAGAAAATATTTCATCAAAATCTATACCTTTCTTTTGTGCAAACTTCTTTACAACAAGTCTAACCTTGTACCGATTTTTTCCTCCATCTTCTTCCTTCAACTTGTAAACCCATTTATTCTGCAATGCTCCTTTTCCTACAGGCAACTGAGCCAAATCCCAAGTTGGGTATTTACCAGGGAATCCATTTCCTCTTTCATTCCTTGCTCCCACTTCTTTTTAGTGTCTACCTACATTGCCTCTTCATAACATTATGGTTCACTAGAATCAGTCAACAATAAATAATACAATGAGGGAGAGTATCATTCAGGGGGTCTACTTAACCTGGTAGATATTCTAACAACACTTGCAGGAGTTTGAGGTACATGTTGCTCCTATTGTTGTTTATTTTGATTTTCTGGTACCTTTGCAATTTCTTTTGCAATGATATCATCAAGCACTATGTATTCTGGTTTTTCTTTTTCTTGTTTCTTTCCCTGCAACTGATCTGTGTACATGACCTTCTCATTGAATATGACATCTCTACTCCTAATGATTTTGTGATTTTCATAATCCCATAAGAGATAACCAAAATCATTAACACAGTATCCAATAAAGGTACACTTCTTGGATTTTTCCTCAATCTTTG
>ML842053.1:17931-35440 GCA_009831015.1 Picea engelmannii
CTGGACCACCCTTCTTACTCATTGGAAACAAATATATTCTGGCAGTTTCAAAAATAAAAAGGGTTTCACCCTCCTTCGGAAACAAATCCCTAAATTTGTCACTTGGGAGATATGGCTAGCTCGTAACCAGGCTATCTTTCATGGCAAGTCTCCCCCAGTCAGCAACTCCTTCGAAAAGATATGTGGTATAACTTCTGAAGTTTTCAGAAATAAAGCAACAGATCTTGATCCCCCAGGTATCTTGGAATCAAGTGAAGAAGGCTGGGTTAATTATATCTGAGGACCAATGAAGAAAAAATAAACATCCCAAGTACAAGCCTCCAGACAATCAGATTGGCAATTGTGCCTTGATGATAACAGCTTCTCTGCCTGGCAGAGCCAACAACATTCCCACCTTCTTTTCTTTGATGGTGCAGCAACTGGAAACCCAAGGGTGGTAGGTGCATGGGGGGTCATCTATGATTCCAAGGGAAATAAGTTAATTGATTATTCTTGGGGTCTAGGAAAAGAAACAAACAACAAAGAAAAATTTCTATCAGCTTACATGGGACTCAAGCTTGCCCAAGATCGACACATACAGGCTCTAATAGTCTTGGGTGATTTAGAAATTGTCATCAAAGAATTGAGAGGGATATCCAATTTGACAAAAGCTCCGCTCAAAAGCATATCAACGGTTATAAATTCTCTAAAGAAAAGATTTGTGCATCTGAGTTTTTTCCACGTTCTCCGAAAACAAAATACAGAGGCTGACAAAATGGCCAAAGAGGCTAAAATCCTAGAACAGAGTAACCTCCTCGCCAATCAAATCCATTCCAATGTTTGGCTTCCCTAATAATTTATGTTCCTTATTCCTCCTCGCACTTGTAGGAATTAACCACGTCACTCTCCCACCCTCCTCACTCACCTCTCCGTTTTTCCAGGTTCACACCTACTTCAGCATCCCATGTCACTCTCCACTCCCTCACCCACACCTTCGGTACTGCTCCCCTCCCCCTTTTTGTCTTGTCCTCCCCTCCTCCTGGCATGCGCGAACATGTGCCCCATATTTCCTTCACATGTCACGTACCTTCACTCCCATACCACACCTCAACACATTTCACTTCTGAGCACTTAAACTCTGCCTTCGGACGTTTGTCTGTGTACTTCCCCTCGTGGAAACCCAGGCCCTGTCTCATTCTTCTCTGACTGCTCTCTCTATGGAAATCATGAGCCCTCTTTATAATGGCCTCTGTAGGACTTCTTCCAGCATTCAATTGCAACCCCTCTCTTTCATTATTCAATTTCTCCCTTGCACTTCTGAGCTCCTGGATCCCACCTCTCTTGGTCTTTCTCTTCCCTTACCCTGCACTTACTTCGATCACCTTATCATCATGTGACAAAGAACTATCAATAGCTGATATACTTGCTCTTATCCAGCCTATGCGCTGGACGAAATTTGGGGACAATTTCAAGAATTGCAGGAAGAGTGCAGGCGAATTGAAGGCCAGTCGGACACTCAACACAATGAGTTGCAGCAAGAAAGCCATTCAATTCAAGAAAATGTGGTCGAGATGCAATGAAAAATGCAAAGAATGGAATTCATACATAATCAAGAATTTGCCATTGCCATGAGAGGCATAAACCGCAACACACAGCAAATTGAAGAGTTAAATCAATGGCCTACCAATCCTCAGTACCCTCCATGCTCAGCTGGTACAGACGAATCCTAGATCCCTTCCACCTCCCACTCGGTGGCCAGTAGTAATCAACACGTCTCAATTCCCCTCGGATTCATGGACCTGGCCTGGGATGGAGTAGCTCAAGTGAAACAACATGAAGACGCAACCCAAGCTGAAGAAAATAGAGTGCCACAACGAGACGAAGCTGGCCCCTCCCACTCCAAATCAAGGTTTATATGAAGTGTAAATATAAAATTTCCCTTCACATTTTTGTAGCCATTTTCACATGGCAACTATGTAGTGTCTACAACATAAAGACACTGTTTACTTCTGGTTTCGGCAAGAAAGACTGTAATCACAGCATAAGTTGGATGATAGAGCCACTGACATCTACTTTTTGTAATGATCGCCTTTTTTTGATAAATATATAAATAACCGTTTCTGTTAAAAAAAAACACTAAACATATGCATATGGAGATTATGATAATTTTTTATTATCTGAGAGGGCGATGCCGGACATCGTCCCTGGCCAAGTCCCATGTGATGTATGCAAGATTTTATTTAAATTATTAATATTATAATTCCATTATCATACAATTTTATTAAATCTTATTAAAATTATTAATAGTTTAAGTTATTAAAATTACGAGCTCAGTATTGCATAAGTCATCCACTTCTCTAAGCCATTCACTACTCTAGTGCACTTCTAAGGTTACAACAATTATTACTACTTTAGGTTATAACAATTATTTTTATTTTTGAATTTCCATTTTAGAAAAGGATAAGTGATTTTAGAAAGGGATAAGTCATTTTAAAATAAAGGAATGTTCAATGTAATTTATAATTTTAAATGGTAAAATGTCAATTTCCATTTTAAAAAAGAGGGATAGGTTTTTAATTAAAATTAATTTTAATTTAAAATATTTAAAATTAATTTTAATTTAAAATATTTAAAATTAATTTTAATCTAAAAGATTTAAAATTAATTTTAATTTTATTTTTTTTTGTTTCTTTTTAAATTTTCTTTTAAATTTTTTTATGTGGTTTTTGTTTTTTTAAGAAGTGTTTTGGGTTTTGATTTTTTTTATATGATTTTACTTTAGTATTTTTTATTTTTTTTTACTCTAAACATATGCATAACACTAAACATATGCATATGGAGATTATGATAATTGTTTATTATTGGAGAGGGTGATGTCGGACATCGCCCCCAATGCCCGCACGACCTAGTCCCATGTGATGTATGTAAGATTTTTTTTAAATTATTAATATTATAATTTCATTATCACACAATTTTATTAAATCTTATTAAAATGATTAATAGTTGAAGTTATTAAGCATAAGCCATCCACTTATCTAAGCCATCCACTACTCTAGTGTGCTTCTATGGTTACAACATTTTTTTTTTTTTGACAATAACGACTAATTTGTATTAAGAGCTGACAAACGAGTTGTCGGGTGCTTTACAACTGAGGAAATCCACTAAGACTAATAGCTGAAGCTCATGATTCAACATTCCCAGGTGAGCTAGAATTCTAGAATAAAGGAGCCTAGTTGACCAGGGTCTTATTGCTGCCACTTCTGGAGGTGGAGTTAATTGATTTTTCCCTCCTCGTTTCCCTTCACCTATGATGTCTTCTTTTTGACCCATTCTTCAGACAATTTATCTATTTTGGCTTCAAGCCTACTTAGGCGATTCCCAAAATCTCCATGCACATTTTCCACATCCTTGAATTGGGAATCCGAATCGGATGTGAGATCCTCGTGCAGGTTTTTGAGATCCTGAACGAGAAGGTCGTATATTTTTTCTCCGGTGAATTTGTTGTTCAACATGCTTCTTGCTTTCTCTCTGACCACAACCTTCAGCCTGATGAGCTCCATTTCCATCTCTCACGACCTTTCTTCCAGTGATGGCGCAGGCTTGGAGCTGGAGGCCATTAATGAAGAATGAGATTTCTTTACCTTCTCAGCACTTGGAGTGCTTCACAAGCTTGGACTCGTTTGAACGCTCCTGCTTCTCTTGAAGTCTCGACTATAGTTATAGCCTCTATGCGAGTCTCTGCCTTTCGATATGGACCTCCATCTCCTTTCCTGGATTTAGCCAGAAGAAGTGATGACAGACGCTAGGCATTGGGATTTTCAAATCAACCATGAATATGGGTACCTTCATGTAGAGGAATGAGTGCTTTCTTGACAAACAAGGTCCAATGGGTCATCTGAATGAGTGGTTTGTACCTTTTGGAGTCTCTACTTATAGGGAATGAGTGCAAGCATTTCCATGTCATTCACTATTAGTGTGGCCTTGCCCATGGTCGCTCCTCTGTTTTCTTCAGAGTTGGCTTGAGTATTTAGCCCTCACAATATATGATAGAAGTTGACCTCCTTGAAATTATGCAGAAGAAGGGTTAGTTTCCTGAGCATTTGTCTTATTTTGAGATTGTTTGGCCTCCTTGTCTTCAGAGCTTGTATGATTAATCTAGAGTCTCCGAATACCACCAGGTTCTATATGTTTTTGGTAAAAGCTATCCTAAGGACCTGCCAGAGAGCGATCACCTCCGCCATGTTGTTGGTTTCAAGGCCTAGCCTCCAAGAGTAGGAGACCTCCTACATACCGGAAGGGCCTAGGAGGATCCCTCCCCCACCGGCTGCCCCTGGGTTTCCTCTCTATGCTCCGTCAAATAACAAACTTTGTTTTCCTAGAGAGGACCTCCACTTGATGAAGTCTTGTTCTTCCAACCTGATTTCCCATCTTGCTCTCAAGACTGACTTGGTGGCTAATTAGTGTTGGTAGTTTGGGACTAGCTCTTTTAGCCACTATTCTTCTTCCGATTCCAGATTGTCTGCATTCTGAATATTTGTATGAGCATCTAGTGCCTCGCTCAGAAGTGCCTTTATCTTCATTGCCACTTGGATTGGGTTGCAATTTTTCTCATTGAAAAGCCTATTGTTTCTTTCCAACCAGATTTTCCACATTACAAACTTGGGAAGCCACATCCAACTTGCTTTGAGTAGATCCCTTTTCCTCATGGAGAATGGGGAGCCCTTTACCCAAGTTATTAGGAGATCCGAAGTCTTGGAGGGAAGAGTTAATTTGTCTGGACCAAGATTTACCACATTCTCCCATACCTCTTTTTCATAGGGGCAAGTGAGTAGTAGGTGGTCATTAGTTTCCTCTTTAGACATGCAGAGCGAGCATCTTGAGGGGCCTTGCTAGCCTCTTCTTCTTAAATTTTCACTTGTCAGAATGGTTTTGTGTGCCATTTTCCAAGTGAACATGTCAATTTTAGGGATCAAATTGTGGGACTAGATAGTTTTCCATGGCGTTGGATCAGGGGGAACGTAAGGGATTGCTTGAAGAGTCTTGTAACCTGTGGCTGCAGAGTAAATTCTAGTGGTTTTGCCCCAACCTCTTTTATCCTTGGTTGAGGCTTTCAGGGGGGCTTTCCCTTGCAGCTTCTCCAACAAAGTTTTGGATTCGTTTTCGTGTGTTTTTGGATAGTTCCCTAGGTCCCATTCTTTCCAATTACCTGCCTCGTTTTCTTCCCATTTAGATATGTCCCATAGTGTGAGATGGTTATTGGAGTGAAGCCATGATTTTATATTGGACAAGATTCCCTGGTGGTCGATCGGTGGCTCGCCTAAAATCGAGTCCACCCAGACCTTTATGCATCTCCCATTGCTATGGATCTAGGTGAGCTTGGATTTGAAGTGATCTAAGGACCTGAGACAGAGTGTGAGAATTGACGAACCTTTGAGAAATTTCAGCAGGCATTCTAGGCATCTAATGTGCTTCCCCAGGAAGTATTTTTTCCACAGGACTTCCTTGCTGAAGGAGGATTTGTTGGAGATTAAATTCCATATAATTTTGGCCCCCAATGATATATTTTGGGTAGCTACGTCTCTGATTTGAAGGTCGCCTTCTAGAATTGACTTCTTTATTTTTTCCTAGCTTACTAGGTGGAGTTTCCTCTTAGTTTTCTTTCTGCCTTCCCACAAAAATATTCTCAGCAGGGTATCTATCTTGTTGACAATGGTTTTTGGTGCAAGAAGGATTGAGTTTTGGTATATTGGGAGACTTGTTAGGATGAATTTCAGAAAGACCACTTTCCCTGCAAATTTAACCATGTTTCTCCCCAAGATTGAATGCATAGCTTCATTTTGTCCAGGAGGGGAATCCATTGAACCAGCTTAGGAGTTTCTTTGAAAATTGGTATTCCTAGGTATTTGAATGAATCCCAGGTAGCTTATCCTTCCATTTCTAAAATTCTAGTGATTTCCATCATCTCTCTTGGTGAGTAATTCCATCCATAGACTTTACACTTTTGACCATTGGTTTTGATGCCTAAGACTTCTTTGTATCGGTCGATTTCCTGCCCAGAGTTTCTAGCTGATAGGACACTAAATCCACCAAGGAGAAGGGTGTCATATGCAAACTATGCATGATTGATGTCTTCTACATTTGTCACCATTCTGAGTCCGGAGAGGGAGCGAGGCTACTGACAATGTTCTAAATAGAAGCTTAGAACTGAAGCTTGGATGGCATACGACAATGGAGACAGTGGGAAACCTTGTCTCAGTCCCCTGGAGGCTTGTAAGTAATGTTTTGATCGGCCATCCACCAACGAGGAGATCCACAGAGAGACTATACAAGCTTTGATCCAGTTTATAATTTTTTTCCAAATCCCATTTTTCTCATTACTTGGAAGAGGAAATTGTGTCTTACTTTATTGAAAGCGTTGGCTAATTCTAGCTTAATGATCATATATTTCTCTTTACGTTGACAGCTAGAGTGAATTTCTTCTTGGACTAGCACTAAGTTGTCCAGAATTTGGCGCCCTTTGATGAAGTCGCCTCGGTTTTCTGGGATGATGCCTAGTAGGATTTCTTTGAGTTTGTTCACGATGATTTTGGTGACCATTTTGTAGCTTGTGTTGCAGAGGGAAATTGGGCAGAATCTACTAAATTTTCTCACCCATTTTTCTTTCCGTATGAGCTCTAAGAATGTTGAGTTTGTGTTTCCCCTAATTTTGAAACAATTTTGGGATTTACGAACCATTCTTAGCAGATCTTCATTGATGATTGGCCAACAGGATTTGTAGAAGCTATATTGCGGCCGTTAGCCTCAGATTATCCTCATCCTGCACTTGATGGAGGACTAGCGATAAAGGATAGGAGTTGGGGTCTACAGGATATTCGCGAGGGGATGAGTAAATATATTTGTATAAATCATGGTCAACCTGCTTTATGCCTTCAAAATTGTTAATCCATTGTCCCTGAGATTGGATTTCATTAACCGTTTTAAACTGCTTCCGAACTTTTACATGCTTGTGGAAATAGATCGTGTTCTTGTCTCTAGATTTGAGCCAGAGACTTTTGGATTTCTAGCGCCAATATTCTTCCTCCTCTCTGCATGCACGATGGAGCGCTTTTTGGAGATTGACTTCTTGGTTTAGAAACTCTTGGGTTAGTATTTCCTCTTATAGGCTCAGTTGGTGGCTCTCAAGAGCTTCTTTGACTCCTTTTCTCTTGGAAGTTGGAGACATGAGCGTTCTAGCCCAAATTTGTAAGGATTTCTTGAGAATACCCAACTTTTCTTCCCAAACGTAGAACAGGGAGCCTTGGACATGCTCTTTCCAGGCACCGAAAATGATCTCCTAGAATCTTTCTTGATGGATCCAGATCGAGATAAAAAGGAAGGGAATGGGGCCGAGGTTAGCTTCTAAGAAGAAGTCCAACAGGATAGGATTCTGATATGAGGTGTAGATGGGAAGAATTCGCTAAATCGAGGGTTAGGAAGGAGGATTGGACAAGGAATCTGTCCAGACGTGCTCCAATGTGCCCCGAGCCCATTCTTTTATTTGTCCAGGTGTACTTCCCTCTGGCTATCTTGATATCTTCCAAGTCCCAATCCATGATGAGTTTTTCCACCCACTCTATGGCTGGATCTCTGACCGACGAGCCCCATTTTTTCTTGAAAGATGAGAGTGTGATGTTGAGGTTCCCTGCTATTATTATATTCTCAGGATTGTTCAGGTTCAGGAAGGACTTTATGGAGTCCCAACAAACTCGTTTCTCTGAAAACAACACTGGAACATAAATATTGAAGAGGCTAATGAGGTGACCTGATTCTTTGTGGATGAGTTTAGAGTAGATCTAGTGGGTGCTTTCTTCTTCTTCAATCAGATCTATCTTTGAGCTATCCCAGAAGGTGTTGATTCCCCATGATGCACCTCTGGCACTTACTTCTTTCCCTTGGCCTTTTTCCAAAAAGGTTTTACTTGCTTGGAGGAGATCAAATTCCTCCAGTTTTATCTCCTAGATTAGAAGGATCTCAGGCATCGTCATACAGATGATATCTTTCGAGGCTTATTAATTTAGTTTGTTTCCTAACCCTGTGCAATTCTAGGAGATGTACTTCATTACTTACTTGCTTGAGAGGTGTTGGATCCCTTTGGAGCTCTACCTTTCTCTCTGGTGTTGCGAGTGTTTACCATACCTTTGAGATTTATCTGTGACCCTTGCAGGACATCCAGATAAGTTTTTTCTTCTCTTTCTTTTTTCTTAGATTTCCTTCCTCTAGCGGATTTTTTCGGTGTGATTTGGGAGCTTCTTGTTCCCAATTCTTCTTCGGATTCTGAGGCTAGACTAATGTGTTCTTATTCCATTTCATTTTCCTTGGATTATCCTTCAGGGGCTTTTGGATCGATGATTTCTTCCCCTTTTCCTTTCTCCTTTGGATCTTTCTCTTGCTCTTCCAGTGCCTCGAATCTGTTGCATGTGGGCGTGTCTTCTGTCTGAGTTTCCTGGGATTCATGGGTGGTTTTGGGGATTGTGGTCAGGCTTTCATTTTCATTTTTATTCTCTTTCATCTTTGAGATTGATTTTATTTTTTTGGGTTGTTTCCATCCTTGTCCATCCTCCTTGTCTGTCGAATGGGCCTTTGGGCAATTCATTTGGAAATGACCATATTCATGGAAGATCCTACATTTGAATGGTATCTGTTCGTAATCCTGTAAATGTGTTGAACCTACATATAATATATCTAGCTAAACAATAATACACACATTTGCAGAGAGAATTGGAGAAGGAAGAAGAAGGAGAGAAAGAATGGAGGAATTCTCATTAACCGTTGTAAATAATGAATAATTTACACATGATATACTCTATATAACTCAATGAGTTCGAATTGAGGTGAACCAAGTCACCATAGTGGTGGTATAGAGTGATCTGGACACACACCAACAATTACGGGAGTGAACTGCCACCTATTCTAGTCTCTCATGCAATTACGAGAGTGAACTGCCACCTATTCTAGTCTCTCAGGCAATTACGAGAGTGAACTGCCACCTACTTGAGTTAACTAGTCAACTAGTCTTCAGTTAGCTGACTGAACAGAGAGTAGTGAGGGGTTAACTGAGGGAATCAAGGCTAATGCACCAATATAGTGATGATACCAAGGCAAGGTCGAATTAGCATGGTGATGATCCCAATGTTGCATGGTGATGATCCGAATGCAACATCTAAACTCAACTCAACTAGTCAAACTGAAGTGTCAACTGAAAGAGAATATTCTCCAGGTGGAATATTCTCTCCTAAAATATAGGAGACTAGATAGTGACTAATTATGACTAATAAACAAATAAAAACCTTAGGAAAAATAAATCCTATGTGTGTGTGAAGTAACTCCAACACCCCCCTGAACATCACTATGGTGAAAATAAAGATTGGGTCTGGGCAACGAGGCCATGTTAGGTACCCAAGTACAAAAGATACACTGAAAATAAAGTAAGGAAAGAGGGGAAACCTCATGGGAAACCCCCCCCTCAAGGTACAATGTATGTAAAAATAATAACTATAGTAGCTAGGCAATTGTGTCCTTCACTCCAAGACAACCTCGCAGAGAATGGAATTTCTTCTCAGTGAAGGTCTTGGTGAAAATGTCTGCCATCTATTCTACTGAAGGAAATAACTGTCAGTTGATGATCCCCTCGTGTACTAAGTCCCGGATATAGTGCATGTGTATCTCGATGTGCTTCGTCCGCTGCCTATGAAATGGATCTCTGCAGAACTTCAGAGTGCTCTATTTGTCACACCAGATGACGATCGAATGATGAAATTGAATGCCCAACTCAGTGAGAAAATGTTGTAGCCACATAGCCTGAATGGTTATGTTAACTACCCCTCTATACTTTGCCTCAGCTAAAGATAGAGCAATGGCATCTTTCTTCTTTCTCGACCAACAGATAGGACTGGAACCAAGACTGAGTGAGTAACCAGATGTGGACTTGCGATCAATGCTATCACCGTCCTATTCAGAATCAGTAAACCCGATGAGATCTAATGTAGAGTTTTCTGCATAATGAATCCCAAAGGTGATGGTGCCTTGTACGTATCGAAGGATACACTTTGCGACTTTCCAATGTAGCTCATGCAACTCTTGCATGAACCTGGAAACTGTGCCAACTGCATATGAGAGGTCTGGTCTGGAGTGTGTGAGATACAACAATCTCCCCACTATCTATCTATACAATGTGCTTTCAACCAATGGAGTCTCCCCGCCATCCTCAAGTTTGAATCCTGATAGGAAAGGAGTAGGAGAAGACTTGCAACCTGTCATGTGAAATTTCTCAAGGAGATCTCATGCATACCTGGCTTGAGACAGTTTGATGCCTGATGCAACCTAACTGATCTCAATTCCAAGGAAGAAGTGTAGTGGATCCATTTCCGTCATCAAAAACCTGTCATGAAGAATCCTCTTGATTGCAGCAATCACTGAAGTCGAGCAACCGATGATCAACAAATCATCGACATACATAACTAAAAGTAGACGTGAATCAACTGTCCTGAGCATGTATACATTCGAGTCTGATTTACAACACACAAAGTTTTGTGACAATAGGTAGGAGTCCATCTTGGCATACCAGGCCCTCAGAGCCTGATTGAGGCCATAAAGTGACTTCTTCAGTTGACAGACCAAAGATGAGTCCTGCATAAATCCCTGGGGCTGCTCCATGTAGATCTTCTCAGAGAGATCACCGTGAAGAAATGAATTATTCAAGTCCATATGATGGACTTCCCATCCCTTGGCTTCCGCAATGGCAAGGGAAAATCGAATGGAATCCATCTTCGCTATTGGAGTGAAGGTCTCAACATAGTCAATACCATGAACCTGCTGAAATCCTTTGGCGACAAGCCTAGCTTTGTATCTGCTGATATGTCCATCCACTGTGCTCTTGGTCCTGTAGACCCATCTGCATCTGACAAGTTTCCTCCCAGAAGGAAGGGGAACCAGATCCCAAGTCTGGTTCTTGAGGAGGGAGTTGTACTCCTTCTGCATGGCGGATTCCCAAAAGGGATTTCCAGCAGCCTCGCCATAAGTCTGTGGATTGGAAGATTGAACCAAGAAAATATGCCTGGAGGGCAATGGTTCAATGGCAGTGAGTGCAAAAGGAGGCTCCTCAAAATCATATCGAATCCTCCTGGTATTGGTTGGATCACCGAAGAGATCCCCCGCATCTTGAAGAGTAGTTTGTGCCCACTTGGGCCTCTGCTCTAGCTCTGCAACTGCATATGGATTCTCTGACTCTGCATATGACTGTACTGACTCTGAATCTAAATCTAAATCATTTGAGACCTCTGAATTAGAACTCTCATCTAAAGAAGAGTCGGCATGTGCATGCTCATCATCTCGGATAGGTGGTAGAATGAAGGTGTTTGCATGCGACCGTTGAGGTGCATGCAAGACACTTTCCTCGAATTGGACACTATGCTTAATGATGATCCGATCCGAGGAAATATCAATAATTCGATATCCCTTCACACCGTCGGTGTATCCAAAAAAAATTCACTTAGTGCTCTAGGGATCAAGTGCCTTCCTCTTTTTAGAGGGAATCCGGGCCCATGCTTGAGAACCAAAAATGCGAAAGTGGGTCACTTCTGGTTTGAGTCCGCTCCAAGCCTCGTAGGGGGTCTTATCCTTGACAGATCTATGGGGATATTTGATTTGGATGTATGTTGCACAGTTAAGTGCTTCATCCCATAGTCTCTATGGTAGTGACTTTGCATGCAACATACAAGATGCCATCTCCTTTAGAGATCGGTTTTTCCGCTCAACAACTCCATTTTGCTGCGGAGTATAGGGAACTGTATGCTGCAACTATATCCCTTCCTCATGGAAAAGATTATGGATCTCATGATTCACATATTCTCCCCCGTTATCATTTTGGAGGACTTTGATCTTCTTTCCGGACTATGTCTCAACCAAGGCTTTTAAATTTTTGAGGTGTTGAAAGACCTCAGATTTTTTCCTGAGAAAGTAGATCCAAGTAAAACATGAGAAATCATCAAAAAAATGAGAACAAACCTTGATTTTCTGATCGATGGATGTGGAAAAGGACCCATGAGATCACTGTGGATCAGATCTAAAGGTGTGGAATCTCGCTGAGACTTTCCCTTGTCAAATTTCTCTTAAGGGTGTTTTCCGAGAACACATCCCTCACATACTCCCTTGGAGAAATGGATGTCTGGTAGATCATCAACTAATTTGTGCTTGCTAAGCTGTTGCATGTATATGAAATTCAAATGTCCAAACCTTTCGTGCCATATCCTACTACTTTCATCAGCATGAGTAAGCAGTAAATCAGAATCAGGTTCAATGAATTCAGAAAATGTATACAATCTAGACTGCTGATTTACCTCACTGGTAGAAACTCTGGAGTTGGTTTGCATGTCGTAGATGTCCATGGAATTTGGTGTGAATATGACTTTCTTTCCGATTCCGGAATTCATCATCTGATACATAGAGAGAAAATTGACAGAAATCTTGGGAACATGCAACACATTCTCGAAGTTTCCGTTGGTGAGTTCAATCCTTCCTTTTCCAGTGACTTTGACAGAAGAGTTGTCCCCCATCAGAATAGGAGGACCTTTGCAAGCATCCAATGAAGAATAGAATTCTTCTAAGGCAACCATGTGATGTGATGCTCCTGAATCTACGATCCAAGAATCGGGAGAGGAGTTGATGGCAATCAAGGCATGGCTAGAATTGCCTTTCTTGGAATTCAGATCTTTTGGATTCTTCTTCTTTACACCCTCGGGGATGCTTTCTCCAAGGTTGTTTTTCTGAAGTATTTGAGACATCAGATGTACTTTTTTTTGCATGCATGCATATTCCGAATGGAATCCTTTGTGACAATATGTGCATTTCTCTCCTTTTCTTCCCTTTTCTCCTTTGGATCCGGAGGCATCGGTGAAGGGTTTTGTGTACCCTTCCTTCTTCGTATGTACATGAGATTTCCTCTTATCTTTATCTTTAGAATTCTAATATTTGTGGCTGCCATCATGCACAGTAAGTGCATGCGCCCTTGGGCCTTTGATCGCGCCCATGTTGATGAGCTTGGTTTGCTCTTGTGTCAGGGATTCGATAAAGTCCTCAAGAGAAGGCATATTCCAGTTGGCTCCAGAGGTGAATCTGAAGTATGGAATGTAGATACGAATACTGATAATTCAGGACCAATCTTGGAGAGAATACTGAGAACCATTTGTTTCTCCTCCTTCGATTTATCAACCTCGCAAGCTTTGAGTTGCGACAGTAAATCCTTGAATTTTGTAAAGAAATATTGGATATTCTCGAAGCTTTTTGGATCCAATGTGAGAAGATCCACCTCCAGCATGTGTCCCCTCATCTCATCCTTTTTTCCAAAGATCCCTTCAAATATGGTCCAGGCTTCATTGGGAGTCTGACAGGAAGATATATGAAAAAGGAGATCAGGAGAAATAAGACTGCAAATTGTTCCGAGTGCCTCATCCATGCGATTTAAGTACTTGGATTTTTCTATGGCTGATGTGGGCTCTGTATCTATATTCATGGTTAACCTATACAACCCTTTGGATCAAATATGTATGGCTATTTTCTCCTTCCACGAAAAATAGTTGTAAGGTGTAAGAATGAATTCTTTTTTGGAATTCCATCTTTCCGTTGTCTTCAATCTTTTGTACCTGCAAATATTTTTGGTGTAGCTTTTGTTTAGCAGTCTGTCAGATCTAATACCATGTAAATGTGTTGAAACTGCATATAATAGATCTAGATAAATAATAATACACACATTTGCAGAGAGAATTGGAGAAGGAAGAAGAAGGAGAGAAAGAATGGAGGAATTCTCATTAACCGTTGTGAATAATGAATAATTTACATATGATATACTCTTGTTGGAAATATTGTCATTGATGGAAAAGGATGAGGCAAAGGAAGAAGAAGAGTTTTTCATGTATAGTTGAGTTTTGGATGGGCGTGTATGATCGCTGAAGCAGATAACCGACAACCATCAAATCTGCAGAAGCTGCGCAAAGCTTAAGCGCAGGAGTAGGCATGCAGAAGAAGTGATCTGAGCAGTCAGATTGGAAGCAGATACCCGTCAGTCACCGGATCTGCAGAAGGTACACAAAGGTTAAGCCTCAGGAGGAACGTAGAGAGGGAGAACATATCTGAGCCGTAGGATCTGATAAGAAAACCCGACAGCCGTCGGATCTGTAAGAGTCGCACAGGGGTTAAGTCCTACTGTGCAGAGGAGAAATCCCGGACAAGTCATCGGGATATTGGAGAGAGAATCCTAGCCGTTGATCTGGGCAAGACACGTGTCAGCATTCTGGTGAGGCATCGGGAAATCGGGGATCCTGGTGACAAGTGAGTCGAGACATCGCAAGTCTCGAAATCCCGGAGGAATAGGGACCGTCCATTTGCAAGGACAGGTGGCAAAGGATTGGGCGCCGTCGGAGCTTTGCTCATCGGAGAATCGGGAATCATAGTTTCACGAGTCCCGTGATCAATTACAACAGAAACCCCAAAATCGCGATGAAAGAAATCCCGACTGAACCTGAACCGTCAGATCAACATGTGATCTAGACCGTCGATCCAACTCACGACAGTAGACCACGTCAGCTAGGGACACGTGGCACAACCAGGTAATGACAAGTGTCAGGCATATTCAACAATTCAGGCACATGTAAGTCACGAATCAGAGTGACACGTGTTAGTATTTAACACGTGTCAAACCACGTGTGACATCAGCAGAGTATCGGGGATCGGGGATCGGGACTTTGGAATGTCAAAATCTCTTGACAACGAAAACCCTGAAATCGCGATACACGATATCCCGATAGGAGAGTCGTGTGGGCCATAGGTGGAACTAGTGGTGGACAGGTGTCAGCAACCTGAGAATAGTCGGCATCGGGATATCTGAGATCCCGGGAGCAAGGAGTTCGTGCACTTTGAAGTTGCGAACCGCGAAACCCCGATCAGTGGGGAACAAATGTCATCACAACAGAGGAAGAGACCGGGAACCATCGGTGGACAGGCACATCGTGGTATTGAAAACCCCGATCAGTGGGGGCCAGCTGTCAGTATGAAAGGAGCGTCAGGATTTGGATGATCGGGAATCACGTGGGTGTATGCATTGAGGCATCACAAACCCCGTAGCCCCGACGGGGTAAAGATGTGGTCACGGAGTCACGGTCACGTTGACCGGGAGCTAAGCTCAGGAGGGCTAGTGTATGAAAATGCCGAAACCTGAAAGGCGCGCGTAAGTTTAATTCAAATTTTTTAAAAAGGATCCCGATTTCCCTCGAGCAATAAATATGGGACCCGATGAGCATTGAATGGTTCCTTGACCCATGGGCTTAAGAAGGGGTCGATGCCCTTTCTACAGGCGATCCGAAGAAGCAATGTAGGACGGTAAGGACAGTAAGGACGGTAAGGATGGTAAGGACGGTGATAGGTTGCAGGGGTCCCTTTTGGAGGATATGGAGGCCATTTTTCTGATAGTTGGCACATCTACAGGTCGCTGAGGTCATTTGTGCAGGCGACAAAAAATTTTGAAGTGGGAGGAACCTCATTGTAGCAGTTGGGTGGCAGATCTACAATGAATCTGGGTAAGTTACTATAGATCTGAACTGCTCAGCAACACATATTATTACTGATCCAGTGTGAAAATTGATGAAACGTGATCATCAATGAGTCTGAGGGTTAAAGCCTTCAGTAGAAGCATCCTACCAGTAGAAATTGGTGCTACCTTCAGGGGGTTGAAGCTCCCTTCCAGGAAAGGCTGGTAAACGAGAGAAGGTTGGAGCCTTCTGCAGGTAGAAGCATGCGTACTAGTAAGAGTATGCACTAGTACAATGTTGTAAAATGTTTTCTTAATAATAATTATTGAAGACAGAGACAACGACAGTGGTGGTTTTCTCCCGATTTGGGTTTCCACCTTAAATCTTGGTGTTCATGTGTCTTACTCGTGTGTGTTGGTTTATTTGTTATTTACTGCACTGAATTACTGCTTAATAGACATCTAATGAATGAAGAAATTCATAATAAGATCTTTGAATGCACTCATGATTTCTTAAGACTATACAATAGCTGGTCTCTACAAAGTAACCTAAGGTTTTCAAATAAAGAAAAGAGAAAACCTATTGTTGCTCAAAAAACTGATTCACCCTCCCCTCTCAGTTTTTCTCAACAATTGGTATCAGAGCAGGTTCTTCTGAAAAAGGCTTAGCCGCTAGAAGGAAGATCAATCAAAATGAGCAATCAAGATGGAATAACATCTATCAGGTCTCCACTCTTCAATGGAAACAATTTAATCTTTTGGAAAACAAGGATGAGATCTTATCTTCAGTCTCTGGGAGAAGATGTATGGGCTATTGTTGAAGGAGGATATCAATATCCATCTGCAGTACCAACAGATACAACAGAAAGAAAAACCTACGAAACAAATGCAAAAGCAGTCAATGCTCTGTTAGGAAGCCTAACTGAATCAGAATTTCTCAAAGTCATGCAGCTGAATACAGCAAAGGACGTATGGGACAAAATCATTCTGAGTTATGAGGGTGATGCAAAGGTAAAAAGTGCTAAACTGCAAACTCTCAGAATTAAATATGAGAATCTTAAAATGAATAATTAGGAAAGCATTGCCAATTTCTTTTTACATCTTGATGATATTGTAAATCACATGAGAAATCTGGGAGAAACAATAACCGAATCTACTTTGGTAGAAAAAAATTTAAGATCCCTAACTGCAAAATTTGAATCAAAAGTATCAGCTCTTGAAGAAAAGAAGGATCTTCAAAATCTTACCATGGTACAACTACATGGCATACTAACTGCTTATGAAATGAGAAGAGGAGGACCATCTGAAGTCAAAGAAGCAGTCTTTAGAACTTCTACAAAAGGAAAGGAAGTACAAATAACAGAAGGATCAGGGTATATCTCAGAGGAAGATGAGATAAACTTCGTAAGGAAACTTCAAACTGGGACAGGACGGTTCAGATGTAAGCTTCCTTTCAAATGTTTTGATTGTGGAAGAGTTGGTCATTATGTTGTTAATTGTCCTTATAAAGAAACACATAAAAAGGGGAAGGAAGTAGCAAGAAGGAATAAGAATCATTTTAGCTCTAAAAGGAGTTTCTATACTCATGAATATAGTGATGGGTTATCTGATAGTGAGGAAGAATGTGAAAAAGACCTTAGACTTCTCATAGCTTTTGAAAAAGGATCTAGAGAAGAAAAGGATACTTATGAGGATGCTCTAGAAGACAGTGACTTTCTTGATGAAAACAATAAACTCAAAATCTGTTTAGAAGAAAGTAAAATCACTATAGAAAGTCTGAAAAATCATCTTGAAGACAAGGAGAAACATAATGAGAAATTAGAGTGTGAAGTAGTAAGTCTAAGAAAAGAACTTGAGAAAGTAAAGACTCTGCATCTTAGATTTGCTAAAGGATCTGAAACCTTAGATGAAATTATCAAGGTACAACGTTCTCCTCTCATAAAGACAGGCCTTGGATATACTGGAGAATCTTCT
>ML842053.1:45390-57837 GCA_009831015.1 Picea engelmannii
GGGGGGGGGGGCGCTTCCGAGAGGTTTAGTTTATTTATCCAGACTTCTTCTTCTACTTGAAAAGGACCCCTTGCCCGGTTTGTTACTTTCTTGGACGAGATGAACTCCCCCAATTGGCCGATCATGATTGCTGCAACTACTGGGTGGGGGGGCAAGCTTTTCTTTGAAAATTATTTTGTTTCGTGCCAGCATACAAATTTAATTGAGGCCTTCCAAATTTGACTTAGATTTGGATTCCTATGTAGTGATCCTTTGTAGTGTTTTCCCCATTTACCAATCAAACTTATGATGCTTGTCAGCCAAGAGATTTGGGGAACTAGCTCTAAGTAGAAGCTATGCATCACTTGTTTAGTGAAATTACAATTTAGGAACAGATGGTCAATGCTTTCCAATCTTTGGTTGCAAAAAGCACATCTAAACAGACCCATATAACCTCTTTTGTTCAAGTTTTCTCCTGTTAGGAGATTATTTTGTGCCAACTGCCAACATAAAATATTTATCTTTGGAATGTTTTTTGGGCTCCAAATCCCTTTCTAGATGGCATATTTGTTTGGAAAATCTCTATCTTGAAGGAGTTGCTTGTAACCCATCCTCACTGTGTACTTTGATTCACCCCAACTTCTACTATCCTTTTGACTAAGTCAGACTTGGGCAGATCCAGATACCACCAGGAGGAACTGCTTAGCCTCATCTCGTAGGAGGGGGGGGACATCACCCAGATTCCAGTTTTCCCAAGCACCGTTCTTGTTCTAGTTAGAGATATAAAAGAGGATGGTTTTTCCAATTGAGGTTAGCCAGAGCCTGATTTGTTCTAGAGTAGGGATACTAGAGAGTAATCCCTTCTTTGAGAAGTGATCCTCCCATATCTTAATTTCTTTTCTATTTTCTGGGTTCCATCTGAGGTGGTTTTGGATGAGCGACGATGATGCCCGAATTAATTTCCAGATGGGGGAGCTTGATTGACCAAGGTCTACATCATCCAGACATATTTTTGTGACTTTGGATAGGTACTTATTGCATATTTCTCTTTTCCACCATTCGTTCCCTCCAGTAATTACACACCAGATTAGATTGGCCCTCAAGGCTAAGTTTATCCTTTCCAGGTCCCGAATACCCAATCCCCCTTTTTCTTTGGGGGTGTAGATAGTAGAAAAATTTACCAAATGGATTTTTTTTATCGTTGTCTTTGTCCCCTTGCCAAATAAATTTCCTGATAATTCTTGCCATTTCTTTTTTGATTCCCACGAGGGCATATAGGGCTGAAAATTGGAAAATTGGAAAGGAGGATAAGACTGACTTTATTAAGATGACCCTACCTGCTAGATTCATCCACGTTGCTCCCCAAATTTCGAATTGGTCTTTGAGTTTTTGAAGAATAACCTACCAAGCCTACCCGGGGAGGGATTTGATACTGATGGGAGTGCCAAGGTATTTGAAATATCTCCAGTCTATTGAGAAGGAAAATTGGAGGATGCTAGCAATTCTAGCCATTGTTCCTGCTTTGATGTTCCAAGCGTAGATTTGGCTTTTGTGTTTGTTCATAAGTCCCCTAGAGGCTGATTCATACTGTTTCATAACTAGCTTCAATATTCGGGCCATTGTTTTTTAAGCTCCTCCAAGAAGAAGAGTGTCATCAACGAATTGTGAGTTAGTTATCCTTTTGACACCCCTAGCAATTTTCAGCCCTGGAATATTTTTGGTGGCTCTTTCATGCTCCAACCTTCTATTAAGGGTTTATTCCATGATGATATAAAACATTGTAGAGAGTGGGCATCCTTGCCAAATTCCTCTTGTGTTTTGGAAGAACAGATCGAGGCGCCCATTTATTAGGGGCGCTATCCAAGGGGACAAAATGTAGGCCTTGATCCAGGAGACAAAGAAGTTGTTGAAACCAAATTTTTTTAGCACATCAAAAAGGAGCTCGGGTTTCACTCGATCAAAGGCATTTTCCATATTGATTTTGATTATCATTTCTTTTTCTCTGCTTGTAACACTAGTATGAATGGATTCCTACACCAGAATGATGTTGTCCCAAATTTTCCTTTTAGCCACAAAGCCCCATTGATTTGGGAGAATGATCCTTGGGAGCAAGTGTTTTATCCTGTTTGCTATCATTTTTGTGAGGATCTTGTAGGAGACGTTACAGAGAGAGATGGGACAAAATCGGTCAAAGGAGTTTTCATTTTTTACTTTAGGGATCAGAGCAAGAAAATATGTATTAGTGGCTCCTCCTAACTTGCAAGTACTTTGGACATATCTGATCATGAAGAGTAAATCCTTTTTAATAATTTCCCAACAGTTTCTATAGAAATGGAGAGTGAATCCATCCAACCCAGGGGATTTATCAGGGTCAAATTGGTATACAACTGCTTTAACTTCCACTTATGTGACCACCTTTGTCAATTCTTGTTTATCCCATTCCTTTATCACTTGTGGTATCTGTTCCAAGAACTGTAAACATTGCTCTCTATTGTCTACTCCATATTGGGTGTATAGGCTTTTGAGGTGAGAGGAGGCTTCCTTTTTTATCTCTTCACAGGAATTGACTATGTCTCCTATGGATTTTTTTATTTCCTCCACTGTGTTCTTGTATTATCTTGCTTTGGCCTGCTTGTGGAAAAAGGAAGTATTTTTGTCTCCTTCTTGGAGCCACCTGTATTTTTGTTTCCATCCCTTTTCTTAGTTATGGAGCTCCCTTAAACAATTTTGAAAGTGCTCTTTCTCCTGCTCTAGATGCCTGGTTTGGATTTCACTACTATCCATTTCCTCCTGTAGAGCTTATAGCTTCTCTTTACATCTTTCCACTTCTTCTTTTGTGTTGTGGAAGGATTCTTTAGCCCAGTCCTTTATTGCATGCTTTGCCTTTTTGGTCTTTTTCTCCTAGATGTACATAGGAGTTCTATCCACCTAGGTAGACCAGATTGAGGAGATTAGGGGGAGGAAATCCAAGGACTCCAACCAAATTGGGTTAAATTTGAAGGGAATGGGTCCCATATTTTCGAATTTGATGATGGAAAGGGCTATTGGGCGGTGGTATGAAATTCCCCAAGACACAATTTGGGAGGAAATGGAAAGCAATAGAAGAGTAAAGGGCCATGAATGAGAAAACGATCAAGTCTGGAAGCTATGTGCCCCACCCATGAAATTTTATTACTCCAAGTGTATTTCCCTTTGGAGGGATAAACATCAAACAGATCTAATTCTGAGATCATATCCTCCATATGTTCCTGAAACTGGCCCCTTACACTGGTGCTTCCCTTTTTTTCCCCTTGATGTAGGGTTGTATTGAAATCCCCTGCTATAATGTAGTTGTCTTGGGCTCCTAGCTATTTAAGTTTCATTAAATAATCCCAACACTCCCTTTTTTCCCAATAATTATTAGGCATATAAACATTACAAATAGGGTAGATGTTACCTAATTGAATATGCTTAAGTTTCACCAGTGTCCAATGAGTTGATTCAACTATTTGTTCTTCTCTATAGATATGGGTGTTCCACAATGTGCATATCGCTCCGGATGCACCTCTAGCATTCAACACCATTCCACTTCTTGTTTTCCATATTTTCTTCATTTCTCGCAGGGCCTCACCTGCCTGCAATTTTGTCTCTTGGATTAGGAGGATATGGGTTTTTTCTATTCGAATAAGCTTTCCCATGGCTTATTTTTTTTCCCTCTGACTCAGTCCTTTGCAATTCTAGGATACTACCTTCATTACTTACTATTCTTTTTTGTTTCCCCCCCTTTTGTGGGTTGAGATTGTCCCTTTGTTGCTTGAGATTTCTCATTTTTCCCTTATTTTTTAAGAATTTCCTCTAGTATTGGTTGAGTTCCTAGCTCTTTTTCCTAATTGGTCGCCTTTTCCCTTCTAGTTTTATTTGTTTTCCTTCCTTCTTTAGTAGCTCTAGAATTATTTGGGATTTCTATATCCAACTCTTCTCCCGAGTCTTCCTGGCTATCGTCCTCCTATGCTTGGAGAGGTTCCTGGGGCTGTGGATTCAGATCCACCGAGGGTGACGTGAGATCAGGATCCTGATCTAGTTGGTTGTCTTCTGTATTTTATTTTGAACTGATCAACTTTGCTTCTAAATTTCCTAGAGGGTCGTATTTGTTCTTACTACTTTCAGATTCATCATCAATTTGTATTAGGGATTTCCCTTTACTTGGCGAGGGAGGCCTGGAGTTTCTTTTCCTTTCCTATTGTTAGTTGTCTGCCTTGTTCATTGCTTTCTTTCTTTTTATGGCTGCCATTAATCTGGTGCTTTGTTTTCCAAATGCTCCTGGATCTCCTTGGGGAAGTGTTTGGTGAAATGCACGTATTCATGACAGGATTTGCACTTAAAAGGAAGCTATTTGTAATCCACTATTTGGATGTATGATCACCCATCTAAAGTTAACTAGATTTCTTCCGGGAGACCTTTCTCCAGATCTACTTCTACACAGAGACGTGCACATTCACAAGTTAATTGAATTTACTACATCACAATTGCAAGTAGTAATAACCAAAAGTCAAAACATTACAATTATAACTCAAAACATTACTTTAGTTTATTACTACTTTAGGTTATTACTACTTTTTTATTAATTCACAAGTTAATTGAATTTGCATTTATTTATGTTACAGGAAAAAACCTAATATTCATAGCTCTAATAGTGAACCATTTACACGTGATATTGAAAGTATACATCTTGCAAGCCGGACAAAAGATGATACTTATGAATCTATTCTTTACAATGTAAAGGATGGAAAGAAGCCTAGTAGTTTATTAGTTTACAATGTTGTGGCTAAAAAGCTAACATATGAGGAAAAGGATTTCAAAGGAGAGATCGTTAACATTTATCAAAAGCCACAAGTACTAATTAATTATCTTATAGATACATTTTCAAATGAAGGAGATTGGGTTTTGGATTTGTTCTCTGGTTCAGGTAATATTTATGATATAACATTTATGAAATCATACTTCACTCTTTATTATTTTTAATTTATGTTGTTTTACATTATTTACTTTAATTATTTATTTTGTATTTGGTGATTAGGTACAACATTAGCATGTTGCTTACAAAAAGGAAAGAATTGCATAGCCATTGAAAGTGATGCAATGCAATGCGGTTTTATTCAACAAAGAATTAATGCTATTCGAGCTCTTGTAGATGAAATGCAAGAAATTGGCTTGAGAAAAGGAGATTTTAATGACTCAAAGGTGGCAAAAATATCACAGGAACCTCAAGTACCATTACGAGGTCTACTTGGAAAATATCACTTTGGAGAACTTGTGGATATTAATAACTCAACAGAAGAGAAACATGAGCCAAATGAGCCAATGGAAGCACAAAATGATGTCCAAGAAAATGATGATGTGTCTATTGAGAATGATGAATTTGGGATATATGACATTGTTGATTAGTTTTAGGATGCCCTTGAAGACAATGTTGAATTTTGCAAATTTTTATGAGTTATAATTGTAATGTTTTGACTTTCATATTTTAAAATAAGAATAAATATGCAGCTATTGTTGTTTTATGATGAATACGTTTTTTTATTTTCTTTTTACTTTTCTTTTGATGTGATTTAATATGGTAGAGAAAATGAAATTAAATATTGTCAAGTTTTTACTGTAAATCTATAAAAATATCATAATAAATGTTAATTTTTATTAATTTTTTCCATTTTTTGGTTCAATTTTGTCCATAAAAACGTTTTATGTGACACGTTATTTATAGTGGAAAGCTTCCAAAATGTGTAGGTTTTTTGTTATAAGTTGCTTTGAAATGTATAGTTTTTGCTAAATATTTAAAAATAGTGTTATTTAGCTACAATTATTTGCTACATATTGAAGAAAAAAAAAAGTGTGTTAAAAATACAATTTTACACTATATTTAAAAACTATGGCACTATGAATTAAATATAATGAGACATAATTATATGGAAAATCTTAATTTCAAAAACATGAATCATGTATAAATTTTTTATAACATTTTTAGTATCATTAAAAATCATAAAAAAGAACATTGGTAAAAAGAAAAAAAATAAAGGATTTAGAAAAAATTGAAAATAGTTGGAAAACAAACATTTAAAAAACAAAAAAAAAATGATTTAGGAAAATTTGAAAGTAGTTCAAAAAACAAGCATTTTAGAAACAAAATGTGGATCTGTTATAGACAAGAAGATTTAAAATATCAAAAAACTACCTCAAAATGAAAAGGGGTGCTACAAGTAGCACCATTTTTCAAAATGTGGTAAAAATGGGACCCTTGAAAAAATGAGAACTCGACAAAGTTCTCGTTAAGTTGGTAATATTGTTATCACTGTGTTTATTTTAAAAGGCTAGAAAATGGAAGCTATATTATGTTGCTATTGTATGTAGACAACATGCTTGTTACAGGGTTTAATATGCAGGGTATAAATGTGCTAAAGAAGAAATTAACCAATTCATTTGCAATGAAGGGTTTGGGTGTTGCAAAGAAAATCCTTGGTATGAGAATAACAAGAGACAAGAAAAATCACGAATTGACATTGTCTTAGGGTGATTACATAGAGAAGGTGTTGGAGAGGTTTACAATGCAGACTGCAAAACTAGTTAATACAACTTTGGCCAACCATTTCAAATTAAATAAGGAAATGTGTCCCAATACGCAAGAGGAGATAGAATACATGTCCAGGGACGCTTATTCATCAACAGTTGGAAGCTTGATGTATGCGATGGTTTGCACAAGACCAAATATTGCATATGTAGTGGGAGTTGTGAGAAGGTATATCAACAATCCATGTAAAGAACATTGGGAGGCAATAAAGTGGATTCTCAGGTAATTTGAGAGATACTGCTACTCATGCATTATGTTTTGGAGGTTTAGACACTGTTATACGGGGATATATCGATTCATATATAGTAGGTGATAAAGATAACAGGATGAGCACCACAGGGTATGTTTTTACTGTAGGTGGAACAACAATAAGTTGTATTTTGAAAATGAAAAAGGTTGTTTCAATTTCAACAATAGAGGCAGAGTATGTTGCTGCTACAGAGGACAGTAAAGAGATGATTTGGTTAAAGCGGCTTATGGAGGAATCGGGAAAGAAGCAAGAAAATAGCAGGTTGTACTATGACAACGAGATTTCCATTCATCTTGCAAATAACTCATCCTTCCATTTGAAGACTAAGCATATACAACTGAGGTACCATTTCATACGATCCATTTTGGAAGACGAGCATTTGAAGTTGGAAAAGATACACACTAGAAACAATCCTGCAAACATGTTAACAAGGGGAGTAACTAGGGAGAAACTGAGTTCATGTTCACTTTCAGTTGGGTTTCAAGCATGAAGGTGAATATGAGAAATTTTCCAGGTCTAAGAAGGATCATAGTCCAACAAATACAACAACGGTGGAGTTGTTGAGATCAGTCTCCAAGTGGGAGATTGTTGGTTGTGGAGCTTGATTATCTTCCTAATTCATAGGTATTTGTTTTCAACTGTGTTTATACCCCATGAAGATTTTACACCTTGAAAGAATGTACACTCCTCCAAACAAGGGAGTGTAGGGGGGGCTTTCCCCTCCTGCAGGGTCCCGGGGAAAGCGAGCCCTCGGCGGGGGCTCGAGGGTAAAGCCCTTGAAGGAAAAATTGCCTTGTAAATGTAAATTGTAATTTCATAGTAAATATGAAACATTCATTATAAGGTTACATATCTGATAGTAGAATTTATGTTAGGGTTTTTTTCCCTAGAAGGTAACCCTCTTTTATGAGGTAAATGTATTGCGGCTATGTATTAATGTGAATATCGTATACTGAGAGAGGAGATTGTGAGAGAAAGAAGAGGAAGTTACAACGAGTGTGTTGTAGGTTGTATCCCTTCATTTTCTCCGATGGACGTAGCCCACACTAGTTGAATCATGTATATCTGTGTTTGTATTGTATTGTGTATCTTTTGTGTTTTATTTTCGCATTTGTTTTTACTTTATTGCTCCACGATCCTGTTTTTCTAACAACTTGTTGTATGGAATTCAACCCAACTTGTGAATAAATCAACCCATAAAATAACTCAATCTCCAACAAATAACTCAGCCACAATAGTTATGAGTATGACCCAACAAAAAGGGAATTTACCCCACAACAAAAATGAAGAATAACATTCACAAAACTCATCCCATAGATGTTAGCGGCCTCCACACACTCTGAAAATTGTTTAACATAGGAGAAACTTAGTCCAATGAGTAAATATGACCCAACGGTGGAATATATTGGTTCCAAATATGATATAGGTCATATAGAAAGGAGGAATATACCATTTTTGAAGATATTCGACCTCCCTTCAACCACTAACTCGCCTAGACAATAGACTTGCCCTTCCCTCAACCATATTTAACCACAATGAAGAAATATTCAACCACCATTGAAGAAAATCGACCCATAGTAAATAACTCACCCAATAAACCCAAAAATCATAGCCACTAATGAGAAATCTATTCCACTGATGAAGCACAATGAAGATATCAGTGTGATCTCTTCCCAAAATGACCACTAGGGTGGATGGTCTCACCACCGAAGCCAATACCTAAAACCTTATCTTAGGGTTTCCGTCCCAATAGTTCCAAATCCACAATGAGCTCTCTCAATGAGAAATTAGAAAAATTCCATTACAAGAATGAGGTAAGGCGCCCTCTTTTTCCCCTTTTATTCATTCATTGAATATTTTGAGACCTTTTTATCTTTTAATAAATTTAAGTGACTTTTCACATTCCCCATAGTCACTTATGCATGTTTTTTCCACTTTACTCAATGTCACCTTTAATTTTTAATTAATTCTCACTCTGATGAAATTAATAATTAATTCCCTTTTTTAATTCCCTGACTATGGCCCATGACAATTACTTAGGATATTTTTTCAATTCGTTTAGAAGACACATTTGGAAAGGGACATTACAATCCTCCCTTATCAAGATTTCTTGTCCTCAAGCAACTGCAAATTTGGATGTTTTAAGATCTGATCAGCCTCCCATGTGTCATCCTTTACTGGTAAGTCCTGCCATCTGATGAGGTATTCTCGAATCACCCTATTGCACAATTTCCTCTCTCGGACCTCCAATACCTCCTCAGGGACCAATATTAATTACCCCTCCTCATCCAATGGAGGTAGCTCTGCCAAAGTGGTGACTTGTTGTCCCAATGTATTTTTGAGACATGAGACATGAAACACATCATGGATTTTTCTTGCCTCCAACACCTCCAATTCATAAGCCACTTCACTAAATTTCCAAACCACCCTGTATGGCCCATAAAAACGTGGCTTAATATTTTCTTCTGCACTCTTCTTCAGTGAAGACTGTTCGTATGGATGTAGCCTCAAGAAAACCAAGTCTCCCACCTCAAAAGTGTGCTCAACCCTATGCATGTCTACATATATATTTTTCTGATGTTGGGTCATCTATAAGTTGTCCTTGAGAAACTTGAGTATGTCCTGGCTCTCTTGGATCCAATCCTTGGCTTTGGGAGCCATGTTTTCCCCAAATTCCAAGTCAACAAAGGAAGGGGCGTCATACCCATACAATTCTTTGAATGGTTCCATGCCAATCAACATGTGATGAGTGGTGTTGTATAAATGTTCTCCCAGATGCAACCACTTCACCCATTCTTTATTCTACCCTGACACATAGTTACATAAATATCCCTCAATCCATTTATTCATAATCTCTATATGGCCATCTATTTGAGGGTGATAACTAGTGCTAGGGGTCAACTTCGTGTTAGGCAATCTGTACAACTCCTACCAAAAAGCACTGAGGAACATGTCATCCCTATCACTGACAATATATTTTGGTATCCCATGAAGTCTAAATACCTCTCTAAAGAACAAATTTTCTACCTATGCTTCCTTATACTATGAGGATATGGAAAATAAGTGTTCAAATTTGGTCAATCAATCGACCACTACATAGATACAATATTTTCCCTGGACCTTTGGCAACCCTGTGATAAATTCCATGGATATTCTCTCCCATTTATGCTCTAGAATGGGAAATGAATATAATAATACTGTAGGATGGGTCTGATCTAACTTGTTATGTTGAAAAGTCACACACTCTCTCATGTGCTTCAACACATCATATTTGAGGCCCTTCCAAGTGAACATCTCCCTGATTTTCCTATAGGTTTTGAAATACCTCATATGTCCTGCCAATGGTGTATTGTGCATAACCTCCATAATATTTCCCTTTAGTGAAGACTCCAAAACTATATATATGGTCCTTTTAGTAAGTGATTTCATCCACCATGTTATACCTGTCATCTTGTATTTTGGTCCATCACTTCACAAGCAAATTTGTTCTTGGAATATTCCACCACTAGATGGGATTTCCAATCAGCTGAAATCTCCGTGAGAGAACACATCTCTGGCCATCAGGAAGAAGCATAGACTACTGCATTTTTATTCCCTTTTACATATTCTATGTTAAATTCATAGGCCTATAATTTGGTAACCCACTTTTGTTGCCTTTCATTCAAGTCCTTTTTCCACATGAAGTGTGTCAAGCTGTTATGGTATGTTTTAACCACTAATTTCCCACCTACCAAATATTGTCGAAACTTTTCCAAGGAATGCATGATGGAGAGAATATATTTGTCATAAATGGAATACAATTTCTCCCTATATGAGAGCTTCATGCTCTCATATGCAATAAGATTTCTCTATTGCATCAAAACTTCTCTTATCCCTTCACCGGATGCATCACACTCAAGTACAAAGGGTTGAGTGAATTCAGGAAATGATAAAATTGGGCAGGTGCTCATACTTCCTTCATGCGATCAAATGTCTTTTGAGATTCTTTGGTCCATATGAATGCTCCTTTATTTGTGAGGTTTGTGAGTGGTGTGACTAACTATGAAAACCATTTCACACTAGTAAATTTGGGTCATTTTGCGATGACCAATTCAATTCGTTTGCGACGTTATGTCGTGGAGATTGCGACGAATCTTGGGCCCCTCAAAATTCACATCATATCCTTTTGAATGTGCGATGAACCTAGAAAACGTCGCAAGAGTGATGACCTATGATGGTTTTCACATGAGAGACGACCTACGAAAGTCATCACAAGAGAGATGACCTATGTAGGTCGTCGCAAGAGAGACGCCCAACGGTCATCGTCACAAGAACGACAACTTAGGATTATTTTCAAAAGAAAGACAACAAAGGACGATCATCTCATCACTAGTACATATTGTAAAAATTCCGACGTTTTATTTGCGGCGTTATGGACAAAATTGTCCATATTGTCGCAAAATAGAGGAAATTTATAAAAAAATAAATTCATGTTGCTCGATAACGTCAGTCTTTCCACGTTGACGTCTCTCTTGCCACGTCAACGTCTCTCTTGCCACGTTAACATCTCTCTTGCCACGTTTTCCACTGGAAGGTCTCTCTTTCCACGTTTTCCACTGGAACGTCTCTCTTGCCACGTTTGTGAAGATATATGTCTCAATTGCGACGTTTTGGAAACTAGGTTTTCCCCTCCAATGATCACCTTAGTATGTTCACCAAGCCAAAATACCAACAGTCACTTAGGACTTTTTGCCATCAGAATTGCGACGTTACAAAATCTATAAATATGTTGCATTTGACGGATGTTGTGACAAGTTTGCTATAATAACGACGCTTCAAAAAGGGTTTGCGGGTCTTCTCGGCGAACAAAAAATAGATATTTGTTTCAGTATAATTTTGTGGGGAAGAATGTCAGAAAACATTAGAGCTGAATGGGTTCAGTGTCATTCAGCATGCCATCTTCAAAATCTTACTTCTTGATCTTGTTTGCATCATAACTTTTCACCATAATATTGATCATTTCTCATTTAAATATTTCACAAAGCCTGTTCTTCTCTAGTCTCTCCAATTCTTCCAATCATTTTTTAAAATATTTTGTTGTCTATATCCTCTATGTTACTTCTATTTACAAGGATAACACCTAGTTTTCTATCGACATTATTGCTTATTTGTCAAAGGTTTTTACATTTATCATTTCTTCCATGTTGTCCTATATTCCGAGAGAATAACATAAAGTCAATTATTGTAGTCTAATCTCTTCAAGTCACATATTTTGTGAGTATGGATGCAAATACCTTGTTCATACTCTTTGTTAGGACATTTTCGCTAGGGTAGTATGGAATAATCTTCTAATCAACAACCTTAAATATCCAATCAACCATTTATAAGTGTTTGCAAAGAAGTGGGCCCCTGGATCAAAAGATGTATGTACTAGACATCCATAGTGACATAATATCTTTTCAAACAAGAATTTGTAGCTTCTTCGTGAATAGATCTATCAATCCAACAACCTGAATGCCTACTCACTTCGTGAATAGATCTATGCCCATAATTACATATTGAAAGTGTATTCTTCTTTTCTAGTACAAAAGGTCCAATAAAATAGATTCCCCAATGATCAAAATTTTGCATTAGAGGA
>ML842054.1:0-10900 GCA_009831015.1 Picea engelmannii
TCATAAAACTGGGTTTTAGGCATTTAACAATGAGTTGTCTCAGTGAGACTTGAAACTGGGTGGGGTCTGAAAATTTACATTTTCATCACTTATCAGAACTTCAAACAGTTCTTTTCATCGCTTATTTAGCATCTCAAACAACACTATTCATCACTTATTTAGGATCTCTTACTGTACTTTTCTTAATCTTTATATTTTATACCAATATAGAGACAAAACCAATACAAGCTTATGATTTCCAATCCTAAACCAGATATAAGGCTCCTAATGGTGCATTATGGATACAATCTCCTCTTCAAATAAAGGGCAATAATAAGACAATTGTATTGGATTACTACATTTCAGAAGTAAAAGTACATAGATAAAGAAGTACCTTAATATGATGTAGAGTATTGTATATTGCAGTAGAGAAGTTTAAATCAAATTTTGTGTGTACCAATGCATAGATCCTTTTGGGGAACCCATAATCATATGCCATATGACATACTTTTGTTTTCATTTTTTCCATGTAAAACCTCGCAGGGAAAACAAAGGGATTTGTGGATGGAATCCCTAGTAAACGTGTCGGCATAGACTAGTGCTCCTGACCCAAGGGGATTCGCACTGGTTACCGGTCGAGATAGAACTAGCCAAATGCCAAACAACGTTGGCGACAACCAATTGAGCCAACCCTTAGGTACAGACTTTTGTTTTCATATGTGAAAGATATGGTCATTAATATTAAAAATCGAAAACATTAATGATTTCAAAATTTATCTGGAAATGAAACAAAAGTTCATAAGAAATGAGGATGTGACGATATGTTGAAAATGAGGCCTACTTGGCCCCTATTTATATTGGTCAAGTTGCACTTGTTGAGGATAAACAAATGATCTACTCTATATTGGCCTATGTTGAACTCAATGTGGATCCATACCTTGTAGGCCAATACTTTTCTGAGCCCCTAACTCAATATAGGTGGGCCCACACCACACTTCTATGTTGAAGTTGACCTACTTCCCATCAAAAAAATCTTCTTTTCTAAGAAATTAGGCTATAATATAATGTATGAAGGGTGTAAAAAGCTAATTATGTCTATAGAAATCCTTTTATTCAGGCTTGTACCTACTAACTCTCCCTCCTTCAAGAGATTCAATGTCCCTGTTACCTCTGAGATTCTCACTTGGTGAAAAATTCCTAACCACACGTGTGAGACGCCAAAGGCAACTAAGGCAAGCTACCTATTGTCACCTCAATAGCCTTGTCTTTCTCACTTTAGGCTAGGGAAAATTGGAATCCTAACCTAAGGGGGCTTCCCTGTGGGTTACTAAGCTCATTTCATGTAGTGTGAAGTGGTAGTAAAAAAAGTTTAGCAACACAAAACAAAAAGGAAAAATGAAATTTGTGATTTTTATGGTTTGGAGAGAGGTGGATGAAAGGGAGACCAGTGCCTTAGTTTTGCTTGGGCAATGGGGTCATGTAATCAATTTCAAAGGGCATCTCTCAAGCATATTAGGGGGTTGGTAAGAAATCAAAGTGATGTGTACAACCATAGCCCCTAATTTGGTTGCTAGATCTACAGGTTAATGGTGGAGAGGGTTTATAATAGATCCACTACTCAAGGAAATCAAATGGTGGCCCCTACCAAAGACTATCTACTAATGTAAATGGAAAAAAAGAGACATGTTACCACAAAATATAGCACCTTAGTGCAAAGCCTTCACAAGGTGCCAAGATGAGTGGAACATCGAAAGTGTTACCACTGTCACCTTAGCAACAACTTCCCTATTTTTAGTGAAGGATGTATCCAACGCAAGGGAGGCTTCCTCGATAGGACTTAGAACTCTTCAGGCAAAACACAATCAAGTCTAAGGCCCACACCACACTTCTATGTTGAAGTTGACCTACTTCTCATCAAAAAAATCTTCTTTTCTAAGAAATTAGGCTATAATATAATGTATGAAGGGTGTAAAAAGCTAATTATGTCTATAGAAATCCTTTTATTCAGGATTGTACCTACCAACTCTCCCTCCTTCAAGAGATTCATTGTCCATGTTACCTCTAAGATTCTCACTTGGTGGAAAAGTCATAACCACAAGTGTGAGACGCCAAAGGCAACTAAGGCAAGCTACCCATTGTCACCTCAATAGCCTTGTCTTTCTCACTTTAGGCTAGAGAAAATTGGAATCCTAACCTAAGGGAGATTCCCTATGGGTTACTAAGCTCATTTCATGTAGTGTGAAGTAGTAGTAAAAAAAGCTTAGCAACACAAAAGAAAAAGGAAAAATGAAATTTGTGATTTTTTTGGTTTGGAGGGTGGTGGATGAAAGGGAGACCAGTGCCTTAGTTTGCTTGGGCGATGGGGTCATGTAAGCAATTTCAGAGGGCGGTTCTCAAGCATATTAGGGGATTGGTAAGCAATCAAAGTGATGTGCACAACCATCCTGGTCCATAGCCCCTAATTTGGTTGCTAGATCTACAGGTTAATGGTGGAGAGGGTTTATAATAGATCCACTACTCAAGGCAATCAAATGGTGGCCCCTACCAAAGACTATCTACTAATGTAAATGGAAAAAAAGAGACATGTTACCACAAAATATAGCACCTTAGTGCAAAGCCTTCACAAGGTGCCAAGATGAGTGGAACATCGAAAGTGTCACCACTGTCACCTTAGCAACAACTTCCCTATTTTTAGTGAAAGATGTATCCAACACAAGGGGGGCTTCCCCGGTAGGACTTAGAACTCTTAAGGCAAAACACAATCAAGTCTAAGGCCTCCTAAGTGTCTACCCAAAATACCATCAATAAGAAATATCAAGCAAATTGAGGATAAGGTGGTTTATTCAAAGTATTTTTTTAGGGTTTGAATGGATGTGGAACTATTACTATTTAGAAAGCTTATCAAATCAATATTTAATGCAATAAGATCCCCAAACACTACAAATAAAGAAAATACAATATTTAATGCAATAAGATCCCCAAACACTACAAATAAAGAAAATACCAGTAACTGTTGTAAAACTTGTATAAAAAATGGTAAATTACAGCCTTAGAATAAGTTATGACAACAGCAATAATTCCAGCCCTTGAAACAAGTAATAAGAAAGTGAAAATAGGGCTTTAGAGATGGATAAAATTAGGGTTAGATAGCTAGCAAATTCTGAAATAACAAATGCATATAACAGCCAAGAAACCCTAGACGTCCAGCCGTAATCGAGCTATAAATAAAATCAGCAATAAACATGGTCATTGTTAATCACCAAGGTGTTAGTCACCTTTTCAAGTTCATGTAGTTATATTAAAGTTGTAAAAGAGTGTACAATTGTAAGACTCGAAGTGGCATATGTAATGCTTTCTTTGGTCATGTGTCAGTAGGGAATGGATGTAATGGTGACATTAGTTTGGCTCTTGAATTGTTGATGATTGTATAGACCTAATAGGGAGGTTGTTCACTTGTTGTCGAGTTGTCAACACATGAGAGAGTGAGTCACGCATTGGCTGTGGGCACTAGGTGGCCTTCTAAACCTCGGTTTGTGTCAGGAGTGACCATGTTATTTACAGCTAATGAGGTAGTCTTTAACTTCAAAGGGAGTCTTTGTTGCTGAGGACCAGAAAAAGACTTTGCCAAGAAAAAATGACGGAGTCACAACAAGTACTCATTACGGGGAGTGTTGAAATATAATGCCTACTTGTTGTGGGATAAGTGATTGTGTGAGTTTGAAGCATGAGGGAGTTACATGCATGATGAGGAATACGCAGCAGCAGTGGTGAGGAATATGCAGCGATAGTGTAGCTGTTTCAGTTTCACTTCCGTAAATGCACATCCTTTGTATCATTAATCACACAAAAGAATACAGTGTTGTTTTGACAGTGGAGTTTTTACAAGTTTCTTTCGGGGGGTGCTGTTCTCCTATATAACACCGGTGTCATATTTTCTTCAGTGCCTTGGATCCTGTCAGTATATTGTGCATGCTTGTTTAGAGAGTAGGGCTAACAGTGGCATATGTTTATGCAAGTTCCTGTATATAGGATTTTATAACCAAAACAATGCATATCAAATGCCTTCACAAGTTTGTTTGTTAGCATTATTGACAAGGACCCCATCATGTTACCAAAGGCTATGTCCATGGTTAGTCGATTGGTCGAACACACAATTATATAAAAGGGTAAAGGTAACTTTTTAGGTTGTAGCCCTAGGCACGAAGCCAGATTTGGGTATAGATTACAGCATGTGCACAGTGTACCAGTTTTAATGTTTATGTACTTTAGCTTTCCAATTGTTTCCAATGTTTAGAGGTGATGCCAATTTAACTGTAAGACCAGCAAGAGGTATATGGTTTTGCTTGACATTAAACCCAAATCCATGATTGTATTCAATACATACAGAAAAGAAGGAAACCTGAACGTTATCTATCCAGCAAACCTAACTCCATAGCTGGCTTGAGAGGGCACGAAGGATAAAAAGGATCTATTGAGGACATAAGCCTTGAATAATACCAACTTCAAGGAGAATTGTGTATATACAGACCTCATTGCAGATTCGTTCCTGCGTTCTGAGCAAAAATGCCTCGTACTCCTCCTTGCTGAACGAGTCGGAATCCCTCTTACAGGCCATCGCAACCGAATTCACTCGCCTTCTGGGCATCCAGAAACTCTTTCTGTAGGCATTACCTCGCCACAGGGGTGGAGGGGCCGGGAGATGAAGACACACATAACATTGCATAATCATCACTATATGCCTACACCTCTCCTCTTTGTTGATGTATATGAATTCAATTGCTCCAATACAGTCAGGTCTCCGTTTCCGCCAAAGTTGGACTGGTTAATCGCTATTACAAGAGTGTACCTGTTGTCAATTTTCAACCATTCTTGCAAGAATTTCAGACATTTTTGTGAAGATAAAACTGCACCGAGAGCATTTCTCCATCTTACACCCTTACGTACATCTTGAATTCCTGCAACGAGAGCTTTGCCAACTTGTGCAAGCACTGCACCAGTTGGAGGACAGTTCGCAGAGCAACTCGAGTCGGGGGATGGAGATTATTTATTGGGCGGGATATTGATGGAAGGAAAATAATAGGATGAAAAAGTTAGCGGATCCCACAAAATACTTACTAATTAACCGTTAGTTAAATCGGTCACCCGTTACTCACATAAGTCTTTTTTAAAGCGTGGTGGTCGTGCTTTTATCGGTGTCTGTTTTTTCAAATTTTGGGGACTCAAAAATAGAGGATCCTAGGTTTTTATGACATAAAAATGGAATCAATGGTGCATTTTGGGTCTATTCTCAATCTTTTTTAAATTATTTTGTATTTAATGTGGTCTACTATGTATCTATTTTTTTTTTAAATGGATGGAGTGTATTTATTTCATTTTTATTTTATTTTTTACTTTTATATATTATAAATAGAATGTAAATATGATGTGAATCACAAAAGAGATGTAAAAGAAATTAAAAAAAAAAAAAATGATATATTCAAATTAAAAAGTGATACATCTCATTTTTAAATTGTGTATCTCAATTTTTTTTTCGCGCGTTGCTATGCATGAGTCTCTCTCTTCGTTCTTCTCATCGTCGCTATGGCTTCAGGAGGGGGATCTGAGCCTCCCCCTCCTCATCCCCCTGAGCTCACGGCCTTTAAAAAGCTGGTTGAGGCTTGTAGTAAACGGCCAGTCTCAGCCACGCAAGAAAATTTTGTGAAGAAGATGGACTCCATCTCGTCAGTCGCCCTCCCAGCTGAAGAGCCCTGTCGTGCTGCTCTAAACATTGTTGAACGAGGCATGATCGGTCAATTCACGGGATTATGGCCTTCTCTAAAAGCCATTGAAGCTTGGATATAGAGGAACTGGAGACCACTTGTCTCGGAAGGCATCAAGAGCCATTTTGTTGGGAAAGGCTACTATGTATTCATCTTTGGCAATGTTGAAGACAGAAATCTAATCTTCAGAAACGAACCATACTTTATGGGTCCCCAGGGGTTGTATTTGAACCAGTGGATGCTGGACTTTGATCCAGCTTAGGATGTGCCTTCGACGGTCCTAGTTTGGGTGCGTCTCCCCCACCTGCCTCTGCACTGCTGGAGCCCAAAATCCTTAGAATCTATTGGGAATGCTCTCGAAAAATACATTGATAGACCATAGAGGAAGGACCAATACTCCTGTGTGTGAATCTGCGTGGAGGTGAACCTGGAAATAGGGCTCCTGGAGGCCATTAAGTTAACAGTGGCAGACTGGTCACATGTGCAAGAACTGGACTACGAGCAGTTTCCTTTTAATTGCAGGCATTGCCACTGCTACGGGCACTTTGCAACAAACTGTAAAAAGAATTTTGAAGAGGAAGCAGAGAAGTCGAAAGGGGAGTAATGGATGAAGGTGCAGAAGCAGGCCCCTACAAAGCAGCACAGTAAGCCTCATTCGAAAGGGACCCCTGTAGGATCCACTGCGCCTAGTACAGAGCAGACTCAAGTGGTTGGGAACACGGCCCCTCCACGAACAGACCCATCCTTGAATCCTTTCGAACCCCTCAGCACTCAAGAAGACCCTCTGGTGATAGTTCATGAATTGGATCAGCAGGTCCCTCTCCTAGCAAATGAAGGAAACAACACAGGGGCTCTCCCCACTCAATCAGGTATCCCAATAGAAGGCTCTTCTTCCCCCTCCTATGCAAACATGATAAGGAAGAAACCCCCGGAAATTTCAGGCTCATCAGAAGACGAAACTTTCGAAAGACCATCGCGAAAAGCAGGAAGGAAATCCCTCAAAGAAGCAAAAGAGGAAGAAGCGGAGAGGCATAAAATGCAGGGAAGCCAATCCACTCTGGAAATGTCCATTGGACGAAATACTAGAGTAAGGCCACCCAAGGGAGGCCCCTCTTCTTCCCTTCCCAATAAATAATGCATATAGTCTCTTGGAACTGTAGAGGCCTGGGGATTCCTATGAAAATCGAAGCCATGAAAGATCTTTTGAAGGCAGAATCACCAGAGATCCTCATGCTCCAAGAGACAAAAATAGAAGGGGAAGCCCTTCTCGATCTAAGCCGAATGAAATGGAAAAGAAATGATGGAAAGGCAGTAAGTGAAAGGGGTACTTCTAGAGGGCTTGCCACGGTCTAGATTGAAGATCTGTTTCAACTTGAAAGCTCCTTCGAGACTCGACACTGGATCTATACTGAACTTCGCCACAAAACAAGTAAGATTACAATTGCTCTGTTCAATCTTTATGTCCCAATTCATTTTGCTGAGAAAACAAATTGTTGGCAAACTCTATTTGACTTTGTAGAAGCCTACTCTCCCAAGAACATCATAGTAGCAGGGGACTTAAACATTGTGCTAGAACCAAAAGAAAAAAGAGGGGGCATCATCAGTAGGGATCAATTGCTCCCCCTTGTAGAGGATCTGATACAGCAATGGGACCTTCTTGACCTTAAACCCAAGAAGGGATTATACACGTGGACGAACAATAGAACAGGGACTACACACATTTCTGCTAGGCTCGACAGTTTGCTAGTGCAAAGCACCCTCTTGTTGGACAAGAAATTAGTGTCCACCAAAATCCTTCCAAAAGCCACCTCAGATCAGAAGCCCATTCCCCTGCAATTGGATGAGGAAGAAAACTTAGGTCCCATTCCTTTTAAATTCATCCCTCAATGGATTGAGCAGGAAGGGTTCATGGAAGTAGTAACCAAAGCCTGGTCCACTACGATCACCGACTCACCAAGTTACGTTTGGGAGCATAAATTAAAAGTTACAAAAACAACTCTTAAAGAGTGGGTCAAATCTCCCTCCAACCCCTACTCTACAAAGAGGAAAGAGGTTGTCCATCAGTTAGCAGATCTCTAGCTGGACATGGAAAGCCAGGACATAACCACTCAGATTATGGAGAAGGAACAAGCTGCCCAGTATGCCACATACATAGCTTATAGACATGAAGAGGAGTATTGGAAACTAAAGTCCTGAAGCTTGTGGTTGGCAGTCAATGACCGTAATACAACCTTCTTCCATAGGTAGTACCGAGCTTGTCTCTCCCTAAACCATATCTCTAAAATCACCTCAGCAGACGGGACAATCTCCAAAGGTTTTGCTCAAATCAAGGCAGCAACAGAAACTCATTTTCAAAATCTCTACATAGAGGATGGGACAGGAAATGAGGTGTTCTCCGCCAACTTCCTTTCCCATATGCCTCATCTTGTCAGTAATGAGATCAACGCAAGCCTCTTGAATCATTCTCTGAGGAGGGAATCACCAAGGTAGTCTGGGACATGGAGTCCGACAAAGCCCAAGGCCCTGATGGCTTTTCCATACATTTCTACAAAGCTTGCTTGATAATTATCAAGACAGGATTATTGAGAATGATTAAAGCTTTTCAGCAAAAGTCCAAAGTGGGAGGTAGCACTAACTCCACATTTATTGCCTTAATCCCTAAAGAAGTGAATCTGGTCTCATTTGATAGATTTAGACCTATCTCGCTTTGCAATGCCTCCTACAAAATCCTCTCGAAGCTGCTGGCAAACAAACTAATACCCCTGCTCAGTCAGCTAATCTCCCCCACCCAAGGGGGATTCATCAAAGGAAGGCATATCCTGGATAATGTGATTCTCGTCCAAGAAGCCATTCACTCAAGCTTTCAGAGGAAGGAGCAAGGAATGCTCATAAAGCTGGACATGGCCAATGCCTTTGATCTGGTCAAGCAATCCTTTTTGTACAAAGTACTGCTCTCTTATGGATTTAGCTAAGAATTCGTAAATCTGATCAAAGTCTGCATTGACAAGCCTTGGATTGCTCCTCTAGTAAATGGTCGGCCTGCTAACTACTTTCAAGCAACAAGAGGGATAAGGCAAGGTTGCCCGTTGTCCCCCTTTCTGTATATTTTGATGGCAGACTCCCTGAGCAAGAAACTGATAGCTAAAAGGAATGTTGGGGCAATTTCAAGGTTTGTCCCCACCACAATTTTATGGCAATTGTTCTCCAACAGAAATCACCTTGTAAGTCTGCTCCTCCGGAAGAAGTATCTCAAAGGAGTCTAAATGAGAAATCTACAGACTGATAGAACCCCCAAAGGCACCCAGTTATGGAATCTATGTAGAAAAGGCCTTGATTTCTTTAAACATCAGCTTTACAGAGTCCCCGGGAATGGAGAAAGAACCCTGCTCTGGTCAGACAGCATTATGGGAAAACCTCCTTTTGAAAACACAATGGAATTAGTAGAGCTTCCAGAGTGGCTTTCCCAGCTCGGGATGCATAGTCTAGCAGACATCTTTGCTTGGGACAAAGATGGCTTCTGGGCGGATTGGGTTTTCCCTAATCTGCCATTGCATCTTCTCCACCAGAAACACCTTCTCCTTGACGCGTTGAAGGGTTCATCTCATGTAAGTCTCCATGGTGTTGATATTTGGAGCTGGGGGAAGACATGTATATACACAACAGCTCAAGGATACGCAACTTTACAAGTTCACCACCCCCCAGTTAATAACCCTGCAAATTGGAAGCAAGTTTGGGACAACTACTGCCTCCCAAAGATCAACTTTTTCATGTGGGTGCTCCTACACAGGCGTGTGCTAACTGGAGAAAACTTAGAAAACTGTGGCATCCATGGCCCACATAGATACATTTTATGTCGTATGGCCCCTAAAGGTATAGACCATCTCTTCGTGGACTGTCTATTTGCCCAATCAGTCTGGGCTCATGTGCTCCAAGGATTCAATGTGATCGCTCCCTCCTAGATCGTTGTTGGCGCACTCTTGGGCTCTTGGAAAGATCAATATCCAAGGGTGATACAAACTAAATCAATGTGGAACTATGTCTGGTCTTCCATCCCCAAGTTCAGATGCTGGAAGATCTGGCTTGCAAAAAATGACCTTATTTTTAATGACACAACGCATACTCCTTTTACAGTAGCAGCCAAAGCCAAGGTGTATTTGTTGGAAGCCTTGGGAAACTACTCGGCAAAGCTCGACATCTCTCTCACTTCAGAGGAAAGAAACTGGAAGGGCGCTCTCTTGATTTAGGGCAAGACGAAGAACATAGCTCGCCCATCTTCCAATCCCACTTGGTGCATAAGAACTCTGGATGAAGAATTCCAAGTCTGGTGGAGAAAGCAAAATAAGATAACAGTCTTCTTTGACAACACCTCCAAAGGGAATTCTGGGATTTCAGGAGCAGGCAGAATGATCTACTCCCATGATGATTCCCGTGAAGACAACTTTAGTTGGGGGTTAGGGAAAAGCATAAATAACCAGGCCGGAATCCTTGGGTTACTAAAAGGTTGCGAGGTCACTCAGGAACATGGAAACAAAGCTCTCCAAGTCTTCGGTGATTCAGAAATTTTGATAAAAACCTTAAATGCAGAGGAGCATTTCGCCAATCCGCCTCTCAACAAGACTCTTCAAAGACTTCAGGGTTCTTTACAAAGCTTCATCTCCTACGACTTTTATCACATCCTCCGCAACTCGAACAAAGAAGCAGACAAAAAGGCAAATGAGGGTTGCAACTTGCCACAAGGAGCTTTTAGAAAGAATGATGAGGCACCTATGTTCAATCCCATTCCGTAGCCGCAAGTTTCAGTTCCATGCAATAACAAGAAAAGAATAGATTGTATCAAGGAAAGAGAGGTCAAGACTATATGTAATACTGGTTGATTTGGCCACGACCCAACCGTCTCTACTTTTAATAAAAATTAACCGTTACAATTAAAAAAAAAAATAAATTGTGTATCTCAATTGAATTAAGTAGGATCTATGTCTCACCTTAAATCACTAAATTTAAGAATTTATGCAAACAAAAATTAAAGTAATATGAAATTAAATTATATATATATATATATATATATATATATATATATATATATATATATATATATATATATATATATATATATATATATATATATATATATATATATATATATATATATATATATATATATA
>ML842054.1:10950-25348 GCA_009831015.1 Picea engelmannii
TTGTGATTTTTTTGGTTTGGAGGGTGGTGGATGAAAGGGAGACCAGTGCCTTAGTTTGCTTGGGCGATGGGGTCATGTAAGCAATTTCAGAGGGCGGTTCTCAAGCATATTAGGGGATTGGTAAGCAATCAAAGTGATGTGCACAACCATCCTGGTCCATAGCCCCTAATTTGGTTGCTAGATCTACAGGTTAATGGTGGAGAGGGTTTATAATAGATCCACTACTCAAGGCAATCAAATGGTGGCCCCTACCAAAGACTATCTACTAATGTAAATGGAAAAAAAGAGACATGTTACCACAAAATATAGCACCTTAGTGCAAAGCCTTCACAAGGTGCCAAGATGAGTGGAACATCGAAAGTGTCACCACTGTCACCTTAGCAACAACTTCCCTATTTTTAGTGAAAGATGTATCCAACACAAGGGGGGCTTCCCCGGTAGGACTTAGAACTCTTAAGGCAAAACACAATCAAGTCTAAGGCCTCCTAAGTGTCTACCCAAAATACCATCAATAAGAAATATCAAGCAAATTGAGGATAAGGTGGTTTATTCAAAGTATTTTTTTAGGGTTTGAATGGATGTGGAACTATTACTATTTAGAAAGCTTATCAAATCAATATTTAATGCAATAAGATCCCCAAACACTACAAATAAAGAAAATACAATATTTAATGCAATAAGATCCCCAAACACTACAAATAAAGAAAATACCAGTAACTGTTGTAAAACTTGTATAAAAAATGGTAAATTACAGCCTTAGAATAAGTTATGACAACAGCAATAATTCCAGCCCTTGAAACAAGTAATAAGAAAGTGAAAATAGGGCTTTAGAGATGGATAAAATTAGGGTTAGATAGCTAGCAAATTCTGAAATAACAAATGCATATAACAGCCAAGAAACCCTAGACGTCCAGCCGTAATCGAGCTATAAATAAAATCAGCAATAAACATGGTCATTGTTAATCACCAAGGTGTTAGTCACCTTTTCAAGTTCATGTAGTTATATTAAAGTTGTAAAAGAGTGTACAATTGTAAGACTCGAAGTGGCATATGTAATGCTTTCTTTGGTCATGTGTCAGTAGGGAATGGATGTAATGGTGACATTAGTTTGGCTCTTGAATTGTTGATGATTGTATAGACCTAATAGGGAGGTTGTTCACTTGTTGTCGAGTTGTCAACACATGAGAGAGTGAGTCACGCATTGGCTGTGGGCACTAGGTGGCCTTCTAAACCTCGGTTTGTGTCAGGAGTGACCATGTTATTTACAGCTAATGAGGTAGTCTTTAACTTCAAAGGGAGTCTTTGTTGCTGAGGACCAGAAAAAGACTTTGCCAAGAAAAAATGACGGAGTCACAACAAGTACTCATTACGGGGAGTGTTGAAATATAATGCCTACTTGTTGTGGGATAAGTGATTGTGTGAGTTTGAAGCATGAGGGAGTTACATGCATGATGAGGAATACGCAGCAGCAGTGGTGAGGAATATGCAGCGATAGTGTAGCTGTTTCAGTTTCACTTCCGTAAATGCACATCCTTTGTATCATTAATCACACAAAAGAATACAGTGTTGTTTTGACAGTGGAGTTTTTACAAGTTTCTTTCGGGGGGTGCTGTTCTCCTATATAACACCGGTGTCATATTTTCTTCAGTGCCTTGGATCCTGTCAGTATATTGTGCATGCTTGTTTAGAGAGTAGGGCTAACAGTGGCATATGTTTATGCAAGTTCCTGTATATAGGATTTTATAACCAAAACAATGCATATCAAATGCCTTCACAAGTTTGTTTGTTAGCATTATTGACAAGGACCCCATCATGTTACCAAAGGCTATGTCCATGGTTAGTCGATTGGTCGAACACACAATTATATAAAAGGGTAAAGGTAACTTTTTAGGTTGTAGCCCTAGGCACGAAGCCAGATTTGGGTATAGATTACAGCATGTGCACAGTGTACCAGTTTTAATGTTTATGTACTTTAGCTTTCCAATTGTTTCCAATGTTTAGAGGTGATGCCAATTTAACTGTAAGACCAGCAAGAGGTATATGGTTTTGCTTGACATTAAACCCAAATCCATGATTGTATTCAATACATACAGAAAAGAAGGAAACCTGAACGTTATCTATCCAGCAAACCTAACTCCATAGCTGGCTTGAGAGGGCACGAAGGATAAAAAGGATCTATTGAGGACATAAGCCTTGAATAATACCAACTTCAAGGAGAATTGTGTATATACAGACCTCATTGCAGATTCGTTCCTGCGTTCTGAGCAAAAATGCCTCGTACTCCTCCTTGCTGAACGAGTCGGAATCCCTCTTACAGGCCATCGCAACCGAATTCACTCGCCTTCTGGGCATCCAGAAACTCTTTCTGTAGGCATTACCTCGCCACAGGGGTGGAGGGGCCGGGAGATGAAGACACACATAACATTGCATAATCATCACTATATGCCTACACCTCTCCTCTTTGTTGATGTATATGAATTCAATTGCTCCAATACAGTCAGGTCTCCGTTTCCGCCAAAGTTGGACTGGTTAATCGCTATTACAAGAGTGTACCTGTTGTCAATTTTCAACCATTCTTGCAAGAATTTCAGACATTTTTGTGAAGATAAAACTGCACCGAGAGCATTTCTCCATCTTACACCCTTACGTACATCTTGAATTCCTGCAACGAGAGCTTTGCCAACTTGTGCAAGCACTGCACCAGTTGGAGGACAGTTCGCAGAGCAACTCGAGTCGGGGGATGGAGATTATTTATTGGGCGGGATATTGATGGAAGGAAAATAATAGGATGAAAAAGTTAGCGGATCCCACAAAATACTTACTAATTAACCGTTAGTTAAATCGGTCACCCGTTACTCACATAAGTCTTTTTTAAAGCGTGGTGGTCGTGCTTTTATCGGTGTCTGTTTTTTCAAATTTTGGGGACTCAAAAATAGAGGATCCTAGGTTTTTATGACATAAAAATGGAATCAATGGTGCATTTTGGGTCTATTCTCAATCTTTTTTAAATTATTTTGTATTTAATGTGGTCTACTATGTATCTATTTTTTTTTTAAATGGATGGAGTGTATTTATTTCATTTTTATTTTATTTTTTACTTTTATATATTATAAATAGAATGTAAATATGATGTGAATCACAAAAGAGATGTAAAAGAAATAAAAAATATATATATATGATATATCCAAATTAAAAAGTGATACATCTCATTTTTAAATTGTGTATCTCAATTTTTTTTTCGCGCGTTGCTATGCATGAGCCTCCCTCTGCGTTCTTCTCATCGTCGCTATGGCTTCAGGAGGGGGCTCTGAGCCTCCCCCTCCTCCTCCCCCTGAGCTCACGGCCTTTAAAAAGTCGGTTGAGGCTTGTAGCAAACGGTCAGTCTCAGCCACGCAAGAAAATTTTGTGAAGAAGATGGACTCCATCTCGTCAGTCACCCTCCCAGCTAAAGAGCCCTGACGTGTTGCTCTAAACATTGTTGAACGAGGCATGATCGGTCAATTCACGGGATTATGGCCTTCTCTAAAAGCCATTGAAGCTTGGATATAGAGGAACTGGAGACCACTTGTCTCGGAAGGCATAAAGAGCCATTTTGTTGGGAAAGGCTACTATGTATTCATCTTTGACAATGTTGAAGACAAAAATCTAATCTTCAGAAACGAACCATACTTTATGGGTCCCCAGGGGTTGTATTTGAACCAGTGGACGTTGGACTTTGATCCAGCTCAGGATGTGCCTTCGACGGTCCCAGTTTGGGTGCGTCTCCCCCACCTGCCTTTTCACTGCTACAGCCCAAAATCCTTAGAATCTATTGGGAATGCTCTCGGAAAATACATTGATAGAGTAGAGAGGAAGGACCAATACTCCTGTGTGCGAATCTGCGTGGAGGTGAACCTGGAAATAGGGCTCCTGGAGGCCATTAAGTTAACAATGGCAGACTGGTCACATGTGCAAGAACTGGACTACGAGCAGCTGCCTTTTAATTGCAGGCATTGCCACTACTACGGGCACTTTGCAACAAACTGTAAAAAGAAGGTTGAAGAGGAAGCAGAGAAGTCGAAAGGGGAGCAATGGATGAAGGTGCAGAAGCAGGCCCCTACAAAGCAGCACAGTAAGCCTCGTTCGAAAGGGACCCCTGTAGGATCCACTGTGCCTAGTACAGAGCAGCCTCAAGTGGTTGGGAACACAGCTCCTCCACGAACAGACTCATCCTTGAATCCTTTCGAACCCCTCAGCACTCAAGAAGACCCTCTAGTGATAGTTCATGAATTGGATCAGCAGGTCCCTCTCCCAGCAAATGAAGGAAACAATGCAGGGGCTCTCCCCACTCAATCAGATATCTCAGTAGAAGGCTCTTCTTCCCCCTCCTATGCAAACATGATAAGGAAGAAACCCCCGGAAATGTCAGGCTCATCAAAAGATGAAACTTTCGAAAGACCATCGAGAAAAGTAGGAAGGAAATCCCTCAAAGAAGCAAAAGAGGAAGAAGCGGAGAGGCATAAAATGCAGGGAAATCCACTCTTGAAATGTCCATTGGACGAAATACTAGAGCAAGGCCACCCAAGGGAGGCCCCTCTTCTTCCCTTCCCAATAAATAATGCATATAGTCTCTTGGAACTGTAGAGGCCTGCGGAATCCTATGAAATCGAAGCCGTGAAAGATCTTTTGAAGGCAGAATCACCAGAGATCCTCATGCTCCAAGAGACAAAAATAGAAGGGGAAGCCCTTCTCGATCTAAGCCGAATGAAATGGAAAAGAAATGATGGAAAGGCAGTAAGTGCAAGGGGTACTTCTAGAGGACTTGCCATGGTCTAGATTGAAGATCTGTTTCAACTTGAAAGCTCCTTCGAGACTCAGCACTGGATCTATACTGAACTCTGCCACAAAACAAGTAAGATTACAATTGTTCTATTCAATCTTTATGTCCCAATTCATTTTGCTGAGAAAAAAGATTGTTGGCAAACTCTATTTGACTTTGTAGAATCCTACTCTCCCAAGAACATCATAGTAGCAGGGGACTTAAATATTGTGCTAGAACCAAAAGAAAAAAGAAGGGGCATCATCAGCAGGGATCAATTGCTCCCCCTTGTAGAGGATCTGATACAGCAGTGGGACGTTCTTGACCTTAAACCTAAGAAGGGATTATACACATGGACGAACAATAGAACAGGGACTACACACATTTATGCTAGGCTCAACAGTTTCCTAGTGCAAAGCACCCTCTTGTTGGACAAGAAATTAGTGTCCACCAAAATCCTTCCAAAAGCCACCTCGGATCACAAGCCCATTCTCCTGCAGTTGGATGAGGAAGAAAACTTAGGTCCCATTCCTTTTAAATTCATCCCTCAATGGATTGAGCAGGAAGGGTTCATGGAAGTAGAAACCAAAGCCTGGTCCACTCCGGTCACCGGCTCACCAAGTTATGTTTGGGAGCATAAATTAAAAGTTACAAAAACAACTCTTAAAGAGTGGGTCAAATCTCCCTCCAACCCCTACTCTACAAAGAGGAAAGAGGTTGTCCATCAGTTAGCAGATCTCCAGCTAGACATGGAAAGCTAGGACATAACCACTCAGATTATGGAGAAGGAACAAGCTGCCTAGTATGCCACATACAGAGCTTACATACATGAAGAGGAGTATTGGAAACTAAAGTCCCGAAGCTTGTGGTTAGCAGTCGGTGACCGTAATACAGCCTTCTTCCATAGGCAGTACCGAGCTCATCTCTCCCTAAACCATATCTCTGAAATCACCTCAGCAGACGGGACAATCTCCAAAGGTTTTGCTCAAATCAAGGCAGCAACAGAAACTCATTTTCAAAATCTCTACACAGAGGATGGGACAGGAAATGAGGTGTTCTCCGCCAACTTCCTTTCCCATATGCCTCATCTTGTGAGTAATGAGATCAACGCAAGCCTCTTGAAATCATTCTCTGAGGAGGGAATCAGCAAGGTAGTCTAGGACATGGAGTCCGACAAAGCCCAAGGCCATGATGGCTTTTCCATACATTTCTACAAAGCTTGCTTGATAATTATCAAGACAGAATTATTGAGAATAGTTAAAGCTTTTCAGCAAAAGGCCAAAGTGGGAGGCAGCACTAACTCCACTTTTCTTGCCTTAATCCCTAAAGAGGTGAATCTGGTCTCATTTGACAAATTTAGACCTATCTCACTTTGCAATGCCTCCTACAAAATCCTCTCGAAGCTGCTAGAAAACAGACTAATACCCCTGCTCAGTCAGCTAATCTCCCCCACCCAAGGGGGATTCATCAAAGGGAGGCATATCCTGGATAATGTGATTCTCATCCAAGAAGCCATTCACTCAAGCTTTCAGAGGAAGGAGCAAGGAATGCTCATAAAGCTGGACATGGCCAACGCCTTTGATCTGGTCAAGCAATTCTTTTTGTACAAAGTACTGCTCTCTTATGGATTTAGCTAAGAATTCGTAAATCTGATCAAAGCCTACATTGACAAGCCCTGGATTGCTCCTCTAGTAAATGGTCGGCCTGCTAACTACTTTCAAGCAACAAGAGGGATAAGGCAAGGTTGTTCGTTGTCCCCCTTTCTGTATTTTTTGATGGCAAACTCCCTGAGCAAGAAACTGATAGCTAAAAGGAATGTCGGGGCAATTTCAGGGTTTGTCCCCACCACAAATTTATGGCAATTGTTCTCCAACAAAAATCACCCTGTAAGTCTGCTCCTCCGGAAGAAGTATCTCAAAGGAGTCTAAATGAGAAATCTACAGACTGATAGCACCCCCAAAGGCACCCAGTTATGGAATCTATGTAGAAAAGGCCTTGATTTCTTTAAACATCAACTTTACAGAGTCCCTGGGAATGGAAAAAGAACCATGCTCTGGTTAGACAACATTATGGGCAAACCTCCTCTTGAAAACACAGTGGAATTAGTAGAGCTTCCGGAGTGGCTTTCCCAGCTCGGGATGCATAGTCTAGCAGACATCTTTGCTTGGGACAAAGATGGCTCTGGGTGGATTGGGTTTTCCCTGATCTGCCATTGCATCTTCTCCACCAAAAACACCTTCTCCTTGACACGTTGAAGGGTTCATCTCATGTAAGTCTCCATGGTGCTGATATTTGGAGCTAGGGGAAGACAGGTATATACATAGCAGCTCAAGGATACACAACTTTACAAGTTCACCACCCCCCAGTTAATAAACCTACAAATTGGATGCAAGTTTGGGACAGCTATTGCCTGCCAAAGATAAACTTTTTCACGTGGGTGCTCCTGCACAGGCGTGTGCTAACTGGAGAAAACTTAGAAAACTGTGGCATCCATGGCCCACACAGATGCATTTTATGTCGTATGGCCCTTGAAGGTATAGACCATCTCTTCGTGGATTGTCTATTTGCCCAATCAGTCTGGGCTCATGTGCTCCAAGGCCTCAATGTGATTGCTCCCTCCTAGATCATTGTTTGCGCACTCTTGGGCTCCTGGAAAGATCAGTATCCAAGGGTGATACAAACTAAATCAATGTGGAACTATGTCTGGTCTTCCATCCCCAAGTTCATATGCTGGAAGATCTGGCTTGCAAGAAATGACCTTATTTTTAATGACACAATGCATACTCTTTTTACAGTAGCGGCCAAAGCCAAGGTGTATTTGTTGGAAGCCTTGGGAAACTACTCAGCAAAGCTCGACATCTCTCTCACTTCAGAGGAAAGAAACTGGATGGGCGCTCTCTTGATTTAGGGCAGGACGAAGAACATAGCTCTCCCATCTTCCAATCCCACTTGGCGCATAAGAACTCCGGATGAAGAATTCCAAGTCTGGTGGAGAAAGCAAAATAAGGTAACAGTCTTCTTTGACAACGCCTCCAAAGGGAATTCTGGGATTTTAGGAGCAGGCAGAATGATCTACTCCCATGATGGTTCCCGTGAAGACAACTTTAGTTGGGGGTTAGGGAAAAGCATAAATAACCAGGCCGAAATCCTTGGGTTACTAAAAGGTTGCGAGGTCACTTAGGAACATGGAAACAAAGCTCTCCAAGTCTTCGGTGATTCAGAAATTTTGATAAAAACCTTAAATGCAGAGGAGCATTTCGCCAATCCGCCTCTCAACAAGACTCTTCAGAGACTTTGGGGTTCTTTACAAATCTTCATCTTCTACGACTTTTATCACATCCTCCGCAACTCGAACAAAGAAGCAGACAAAAAGGCAAATGAGGGTTGCAGCTTGCCACAAGGAGCTTTCAGAAAGAATGATGAGGCACCTATGTTCAATCCCATTTCATAGCTGCAAGTTTCAGTTCCATGCAATAACAAGAAAAGAATAGATTGTATCAAGGAAAGAGAGGTCAAGACTATATGTAATACTGGTTGATTTGGCCACGACCCAACCGTCTCTACTTTTAATAAAAATTAACTGTTACAGTTAAAAAAAATAAAAAAATTGTGTATCTCAATTGAATTAAGTAGGATGTCTGTCTCACCTTAAATCACTAAATTTAAGAATTTATGCAAACAAAAATTAAAGTAATATGAAATTAAATTTTATATATATACATAAGTACATTGGGAGTAGGATGTGTACATTTTTGTAGATTTTAGCTGTCAAATAATTGTGGAGAGGGGTCCCTTATCCCATAAACAAAAGGGTCTCATACACCAATTTGATGTTAATCATCTAGAGATTTTCATCTCATTTTTTTTATTTTTCTTGGTGCTTAATAGATTTGAAGTTAAGTAATGTGCATTTTACATTCCAATATTAAAAAAATTGTAATGTATATAATATCTTATACAAATTAAAAATAAAGCAATAATAAATTTAATGTGAAACTAAATTATAATGAGAATACACACACATATATAAGTACACTTGTAAATTAGTTCTAGCTCGAGTGGTTGGGAGGAATGATTGTTATCCTCCCCAGGTTCAATTCTCACAAGTGTATCATCCTTGGAATGAGGAGAAGTACTCGACAAATCTGGTTTACCTTAGGTACCATCCTCAAAATTAGGGGAAGTACCTAACAAATTTCATGTGGATATGTATTCCATAGTAAAACAAAAAAGCTTCCAGAGACTTTCATCTCATTTTTTGGGGATCCCTCTCAATGCTTAATAAATCCAAACTTAAGATGGATATTTACTAGTAAGTAGTAGAGTGATTATGACTTAATTTAAGTAGTAAAGTAACTATGTCTTTATCGTTGTGTAGCTCATCACACAAAATGCTTGAAAATAATTAGATATACTTAATGGTGTTGCTTTTGATTTGTATATAACTTTTAATATTAAATTCTTAAAGTTAATGTTGATACATTATCATTTATATTTTACTTTATTAAAAGGTAAATATCGACATCAACTTATATTTTTAACAGTAAAATACAAAAGTGGGACCTCCATTTTAGGAGGTTTTGTAATGCACTTAGAGCATAGGACCTCGCACAAAGAAAGCAACAATCGAGATGCTACTCAAATTTCAGTAAAATTAATAGTTTTTCAACATGTTGATAATGTCTATAATAAAATAGTGTCTTAATTATTCAAACAAAAAACATTCTTGAGTTGTGTATAGGGTCGAATGCCTCTTTGTGGACAAAACAATATCTTATAGAATATTAATGCCTTTTTCAAACAACCAAAGGATAGATAACTAGAGGCTTTGCACCACAGGCTTGTGATTATCAATAATGACTAGTGACCATTAAAGCGAGTGCAAATCTCAAACTAATTTTAACAGAAGAAAAAAATTGTGATGTGGTTGGTGGGTAAGGTGATCTATAAACTATCATGAATATTTCAATAAGCAATCTGTCACAACAAATCTAAAACTATTTACTTTCTACCATATATCCAACATGATGTCAATTGGGTCTAGCCCAAGTGGTTGTGTGATGGAGTGTTATCCTCCCCACCCAAGTTCTATTCTCACCATGTTGCTATTGTTCAAAGAAATTACTCATTTTTAATGACTTTAATGAAAGAACGCACACACCAAACATATTATTTAAAGTTAATGAAAACAAAACTACAATAACAATGGCACACCTGTTAGAATATGAAGGATTGTGCTCGTTTTACCATTGACAATACCCTTGTCATCCAACCATAGGCTGAATCCACCCTCCGAGCACCTTGACCTTGAAAGAGAAAAGAATCCTGGTAGCAATCCAATAGACAAGAGATGTTGATGCACCAAGCAAGAAGTAACCAAGATGATCAAATAGTCTCACCCAAAAACTGGCGCAACACCTTCCCCGAGACTTGCACACAAAACTGTTGGACTGCAGTGCGCGGAAACTGCTCTCTGCAATTCTGAGAAGTGTGTCAAATGAGAGACTGGTGCCCTATATTTATAGTGATTTTGGCAGACTTACTGGGGCCGACTTCTCCTTCTGGGTACTAATTAATTCATATTAATCATATCTTGTCTAGGGTTTCCTTCATTTCTTTGCTTACTTCTGGAACATTCTAATCTTGTCAAAGGTCACAATAGAGGTTCATACCTCTCGAAGCTACCTTAATATCAACACTCCCTCCTAGCTAGGGATGTATGGTCTTGAGCATAACAGACCATTAAACTGGTAGCATCACGAGCACCGTCATTATTATCCAACTGAATAATTCTCCATGACAACTGACATAGTATCAATTGATAGAACACAAATGTGTTTTATCCATGGTAGTACATAACTACACTCTAGTGGTTTACTACCACACCAAGTAGCATACAAGTACTTGATCAGTGACGTATAGTCACAAACAATGGAACATATCCACCACAGTAGCATAATTCTATTGTCTGGAGACAGACAGTCTCCATAACAATCATATGATGTCAACCTGCACAAAAAATATCGTTAAAGATAAACTGAATCATCTGGGCCAATATTTCACTCACGTCTGTGAGATATGAAAGAATATCTGCCCTCAGAGAAGAACAATGAGATATCTGGACTATTCTTCTCAAACAAGGAAGAATAATTGTCTTGTCTTTTGAACCTAGACCATTCCCCACCCTGGGCCATTCTTCCTACACTAATCAAAGTGCACCCTAGAGAGAATGTCTAAACCCTAAGGAATGCCTATCCCTGATTGTTGAGCCTAGACCATTCCCCACCATGGGCCATTCCTCCTACACTAATCAAAGTGCACCCTGGAGAGAATGTATAAACCCTAAGGAATGATTGTCCAGACCATTTCCCCTGTTAACCACAAGAGGAAAAGACTGTCCCGTATCAACCTTCAAAACATACCATTCCTCATGTTAACCACAATGGGAAATCGATGTCCGGCAAGGCGGGCTAGTCTTCTTGAGTAACCCTCAAGAAGAGAGACTGCCCTAGACCACTCCCCATGTTAACCACAATAGGAAGTCGTTGTTTATGATACATCAACAATCTAGACCAAATTCCCATGTTAACCACAATGGGAAATCGTTGTCCATCAGAAATCTCAATCCACTTTCCAAATAGGAAAGAATCTGCTCGAGCTGGACTATTTTTCAATCTCAAAAATAAATGTCTTCAATAATATTTTCAGTGCTCCCTCCCAACTTGGAGAGTCATTTCTTCCCTTTCAGCTAAGGGAGTTATTTCCACGATCCCCATCTTCTCTCGAAAATATGCAAACTTTATTTTGGATAGAGGCTTTGTCAGGATGTCTATTGTCTGCTCATCTGTGGGGATATACTCGAGCTTTACCTCTCCTTCTTGGACTTTATCTTGAATGAAATAGTATTTGATCTCAATGTGTTTCGACCTCTCATGAAACACAGGATGTTCTGATAATCTTATACAACTCTTATTATCACAATATATTGTGGTCGATTCTAAAAATTGATCAAATAAATCGGAGATTAACTTCCTTAGCTATATTTCTTTTGTGCATGCTTCACATGCTACGATATACTCTGCTTCTGTTGTGCTGAGTGCGACAGACTTCTATTTCATGTTGCCCCAAGATATCATAGCGGAGCCCAAGCTGAAACACATGCCTGAAGTGCTCTTTCTGTCTTCTGCACTTCCTGCCCAATCGTAGTCTGTGAATCCATGAAGTTGTATATTGCTGGATGTGGTATATCTCAAGCCATAGTTTATTGTTCCACGAATATATCTTAATACATGTTTTGCAGCTATCCGATGCTCATGTCTCGGTTCCACCTAGAACTGGCTTAGTGTGTTCACGACAAAACAAATGTCTGGTCGGGTATTTACCAAATACATCAATGACCCAATTAGTTGTTGATATAGAGATGGATCTACTAGATCAGAATCTGGATCCTTTACTTTTCTTGTATCTGTATTCATCGGAGTGTCCATGGACTTACAATCCAGCATTCCAAACTTCTAAAGGATCTTTATTGCGTACTTTCCTTGTCCAAGGAATACTTCACCACGCTTCTGCCATACTTCTAGTCCCAAGTAGTAATGCATGAGACCTAGATCTTTCATATCAAATTCAGAAGCTAGTTCTGTCTTGCATTAGATGATGAGAGACTCTTCACATGTTATGAATAGATCGTCAACATATAGTAGTAGAATTACAGGTGCATTGTCCACGACTTTGTAGTAGAGGTTTGGATCTGCATGACTCTTGGAGAAACCAAGTCTTGTTAAATAGCCGTCCATTATGGCATACCAAGCTCTTAGAGCTTGCTTGAGTCCATATAGGACTTTCTTCAATCTACAAACATGAGTGTCTCTGGAATGTACCTCAAATCCTTGGGGTTGTTCAATATATACTTCTTCTTCAATTGCTCCATTGATGAAAGCTGTCTTTACATCCATCTGATGTAAGTTCCATCCCATGGAAGCGACAAGATATATAGTAGCTCTGATGGAAGTATATCTAGCCACTGGAGAAAAGGTTTCGTCATAATCTTCTCCCTCCTTCTGGGAGAACCCTCTAGCTACGAATCTTGCCTTGTATTTATCCATGCTTTCGTCTGCTACATGTTTGATCTTATATACCCATTTTGAAGTTACCACTGATTTATCTTTAGGTCTTGGTATGATTTCCCATACTTCATTCTTCATAATGGATTGATGTTCTTCTGTCATAGCTTCTTTCCATTGTCCCTTTTGAACTGCTTCTTCAAATGTGGTAGGTTCTTCATCTAGAAGTTTCGTCATATAAGTTGCATAACTTGAGAATCTTTTAGGCTTCTTACTTTTTCTAGAGGTCCCATATGGGGATTTGAGTCCTTCTGCTTCTTGCAAAGTAGCTTCAAGCCATGCTGGTCGTTTCTTGATCTTTGGTAAGGTATCTGAATCAATGTTATCACATGGTTGCATCAAATGATCAGGTTGTTCCTTTTCATCATACTGGTTTTCTGTGCTTTCTTTAATAGGTTCTTCGTACTCTTCTTCTTCTATAGTTTCTTCTATGGATTTCTTGAAAGCCATATTTTCGTTGAATGTTACGTCTTTGTCGACTTCGATCTTATGTTGTTTTGGAATATATATTCTATAAGCCTTGGATGAATCACTGTATCCCACGAATATTCCCTTCTTTCCCGAGGGTTCTAGTTTATTCCTTTTGTCCTTGGGAATGTGAGAGTAAACCGGACATCCAAATATTCTTAGGTTTTCCACATTAGGTTTCTTACCCGAGAAGGCTTCTTTTGGTGTCATGTCCTTCAAAATACGATGAGGACTTTTGTTCTGCACATATATTGCTTTCATTGCTGCTTCTCCCCATAAAAACATGGATAGACCTTGATCATTTAGTAAGGCTTTTACGGTTTCTTCAATAGATATGTTCTTTCTTTCTGCTACACCATTTTGTTGAGGGTTATGAGGAACAATCAACTGCCTCCTAATCCCTGTCGATTTGCGGAATGCAATGAATTCCTTTGATGTGTATTCTCCACCATTATCTGTTCTTAGCGTCTTGATCTTCTTATTCGTGAGGTTTTCTATCTCTGCTTTGAATTCTTGAAACTTGCTGAATACTTCGTCTTTTGTCTTTGGTAGGTGTAACCAAGTCTTTCTTGAATAATCATCTATAAAGATTGCATAGTAAGAAGATCCTCCTAGAGATTTTACTGGCATCGGACTGCAAACATCTGAGTGTATCAGATCTAGAATCTCCTTAGATCTGTTATTGCTTCTTGGGAATGGTTTCTTGATATTCTTCCCAAGAGCACATCCTTTGCAGATTCCTTCATGTGTAGACTGCAACTCTGGTATTCCTTCAACCATTCTTTTGAGAAAAGGTAATGCTTGATATTTAATGTGAGCGTACCTTCTATGCCAAATCTCATTGGGATTGACTTCATCACGTACGCGAGCTTCTTCATTTTGTTCTAGTAGTCTATATAGATTTCCTTCACGACTTCCAATAACCCTAGCATTCTCTATGCTGGAGTCTTTATGCCAAGATAATACTTTTCCATCTATGAAGGCTATTTTGTTTCCTTTGTCTTCTAGG
>ML842054.1:25398-40068 GCA_009831015.1 Picea engelmannii
TAACTAGAGGCTTTGCACCACAGGCTTGTGATTATCAATAATGACTAGTGACCATTAAAGCGAGTGCAAATCTCAAACTAATTTTAACAGAAGAAAAAAATTGTGATGTGGTTGGTGGGTAAGGTGATCTATAAACTATCATGGATATTTCAATAAGCAATATGTCACAACAAATCTAAAACTATTCACTTTCTACCATATATCCAACATGATGTCAATTGGGTCTAGCCCGAGTGGTTGTGTGATGGAGTGTTATCCTCCCCACCTAAGTTCTATTCTCACCATGTTGCTATTGTTCAAAGAAATTACTCATTTTTAATGACTTTAATGAAAGAACGCACACACCAAACATATTATTTAAAGTTAATGAAAACAAAACTACAATAACAATGACACACCTGTTAGAATATGAAGGATTGTGATTGTTTTACCATTGACAATACCCTTGTCATCCAACCATAGGTCGAATCCACCCTCCGAGCACCTTGACCTTGACAGAGAAAAGAATCCTGGTAGCAATCCAATAGCCAAGAGATGCTAATGCACCAAGCAAGAAGTAACCAAGATGATCAGATAGTCTCACCCAAAAACTGGTGCAACACCTTCCCCGGGACTTGCACATAAAACTGTTGGACTGCAGTGCGCAGAAACCGCTCTCTGCAATTCTAAGAAGTGTGTCAAATGAGAGACTGGTGCCCTGTATTTATAGTGATTTTGGCAGACTTACTGGGGCCGACTTCTCCTTCTGGGTACTAATTAATTCATATTAATCATATATTGTCAGCCGACATCTTGTCTAGGGTTTCCTTCATTTCTTTGCTTACTTCTGGAACATTCTAATCTTGTCAAAGGTCACAATAGAGGTTCATACCTCCCGAAGCTACCTTAATATCAACACTCCCTCCTAGCTAGGGACGTATAGTCTTGAGCATAACAGACCATTCAACTGGTAGCATCACGAGCACTGTCATTATTATCCAACTGAATAATTCTCCATGACAACTGGCACAATATCAATTGATAGAACACAAATGTGTTTTATCCATGGTAGTACATAACTACACTCTAGTGGTTTACTACCACACCAAGTAGCATACAAGTACTTGATCAATCACGTATAGTCACAAACAATGGAACATATCCACCACAGTAGCATAATTCTACTGTCTGGAGACAGGCAGTCTCCATAACAATCATCTGATGTCAACCTGCACAAAAAATATTGTTAAAGATAAATTGAATCATCTGGGCCAATATTTCACTCACGTCTGTGAGATATGAAAGAATATCTGCCCTCAGAGTAGAACAATGAGATATCTGGACTATTCTTCTCAAGCAAGGAAGAATAATTGTCTTGTCTTTTGAACCTGGACCATTCCCCACCCTGGGCCATTCTTCCTACACTAATCAAAGTGGACCCTGGAGAGAATGTATAAACCCTAAGGAATGCCTATCCTTGATTGTTGAGCCTGGACCATTCCCCACCGTGGGCCATTCCTCCTACACTAATCAAAGTGCACCCTAGAGAGAATGTATAAACCCTAAGGAATGATTGTCCAGACCATTTCCCCTGTTAACCACAAGAGGAAAAGACTGTCCTGTATCAACCTCCAAAACAGACCATTCCTTATGTTAACCACAATGGGAAATCGATGTCCGACGAGGCGTGCCAGTCTTCTTGAGTAACCCTCAAGAAGAGAGACTGCCCTAGACCACTCCCCATGTTAACCACAATGGGAAGTCGTTGTCTATGATACATCAACAATCTAGACCAAATTCCCATGTTAACCATAATGGGAAATCGTTGTCCGTCAGAAATCTCAATCCACTTTCCAAACAGGAAATAATCTGCCTGAGCTGGACTATTTTTCAATCTCAAAAATAAATGTCTTCAATAATATTTTCAGTGCTCCCTCCCAACCTGGAGAGTCATTTCTTCCCTTTCAGCTAAGGGAGTTATTTCCACGATCCCCATCTTCTCTCGGAAATATGCAAACTTTATTCTGGATAGGGGCTTTGTCAGGATGTCTATTGTCTGCTCATCTGTGGGGATAGACTCAAGCTTTACCTCTCCTTCCTGGACTTTATCTTGAATGAAATAGTATTTGATCTCAATGTGTTTTGACCTCTCATGAAACACAGGATGTTCTGATAATCTTATACAACTCTTATTATCACAATATATTATGGTCGATTCTAGAAACTGATCAAATAAATTGGAGATTAACTTCCTTAGCCATATTGCTTTTGTGCATGCTTCACATGTTGCGATATACTCTGCTTTTGTTGTGCTGAGTGCGACAGACTTTTGTTTCCTGCTGTCCCAAGATATCATAGTGGAGCCCAAGCTAAAACACATGCCTGAAGTGCTCTTTTTGTCTTCTGCACTTCCTGCCTAATCTGAGTCTGTGAATCCATGAAGGTGTATATTGTTGGATGTGGTATATCTCAAGCCATAGTTTATTTTTCCACGAATATATCTTAATACATGTTTTGCAACTATCCAATGCTCATGTCTCGGTTCCACCTAGAACTGGCTTAGTGTGTTCACGACAAAACAAATGTCTGGTCGGGTATTTACCAAATACATCAATGACCCAATTAGTTGTTGATATAGAGATGGATCTACTGGATCAGAATCTGGATCCTTTACTTTTCTTGTATCTATATTCATCGGAGTGTCCATGGACTTACAATCCATCATTCCAAACTTCTGAAGGATCTTTATTGCGTACTTTCCTTGTCCAAGGAATACTTCACCACGCTTCTGCCATACTTCTAGTCCCAAGTAGTAATGCATGAGACCTAGATCTTTCATATCAAATTCATAAGCTAGTTCTGTCTTGCACTAGATGATGAGAGACTCTTCACCTGTTATGAATAGATCGTCAACATATAGTAGTAGAATTACAGGTGCATTGTCCACGACTTTGTAGTAGAGGTTTGGATCTGCATGACTCTTGGAGAAACCAAGTCTTGTTAAATAGTTGTCCATTCTAGCATACCAAGCTCTTAGAGCTTGCTTGAGTCCATATAAGACTTTCTTCAATCTACAAACATGAGTGTCTCTAGAATGTACCTCAAATCCTTGGGGTTGTTCAATATATACTTCTTCTTCAATTGCTCCATTGATGAAAGTTGTCTTTACATCCATCTGATGTAAGTTCCATCCCATGGAAGCGATAAGAGATATAATAGCTCTGATGGAAGTATATCTAGCCATTGGAGCAAAGGTTTCATCATAATCTTCTCCCTCCTTCTGGGAGAACCCTCTAGCTACGAATCTTGCCTTGGATTTATCCACGCTTTCATTTGCTACATGTTTGATCTTATATACCCATTTTGAAGTTACCACTGATTTATCTTTAGGTCTTGATACGATTTCCCATACTTCATTCTTCATAATGGATTGATGTTCTTCTGTCATAGCTTCTTTCCATTGTCCCTTTTGAACTGTTTCTTCAAATGTGGTAGGTTCTTCATCTAGAAGTTCCATCATATAAGTTGCATAACTTGAGAATCTTTTAGGCCTCTTACTTTTTCTAGAGGTCCCATCTGTGGATTTGAGTCCTTCTGCTTCTTGCAAAGTAGCTTCAAGCCATGCTGGTTGTTTCTTGATCTTTGGTAAGGTATCTGAATCAATGTTATCACATGGTTGCATCAAATGATCAGGTTGTTCCTTTTCATCATTCTAGTTTTCTGTGCTTTCTTCAATAGGTTCTTTGTACTCTTCTTTTTCTATAGTTTCTTCTATGGATTTCTTGAAAGCCATATTTTCGTTGAATGTTACGTCTCTACCGACTTCGATCTTATGTTGTTTTGGAATATATATTCTATAAGCCTTGGATGAATCATTGTATCCCACGAATATTCCCTTCTTTCCCGAGGGTTCTAGTTTATTCCTTTTGTCCTTGGGAATGTGAGAGTAAACCGGACATCCAAATATTCTTAGGTTTTCCACGTTAGGTTTCTTACCTGAGAAGGCTTCTTCTGGTGTCATGTCCTTCAAAATATGATGAGGACTTCTGTTCTACACATATATTGCTGTCATTGCTGCTTCTCCCCATAAAAACATGGATATACCTTGATCATTTAGTAAGGCTTTTACGGTTTCTTCAATAGATCTGTTCTTTCTTTCTGCTACACCATTTTGTTGAGGGTTATGAGGAACAATTAACTCCCTCCTAATCCCTATCGATTTGCAGAATGCAACGAATTCCTTTGATGTGTATTCTCCACCATTATCTGTTCTTAGCGTATTGATCTTCTTATTCGTGAGGTTTTCTATCTCTGCTTTGAATTCTTGAAACTTGCTGAATACTTCATCTTTTGTCTTTAGTAGGTGTAACCAAGTCTTTCTTGAATAATCATCTATGAAGATTACATAGTAAGAAGATCCTCCTAGAGATTTTACTGGCATCAGACTGCAAACATCTGAGTGTATCAGATCTAGAATCTCCTTAGATCTATTATTGCTGCTTGGGAATGGTTTCTTGATATTCTTCCCAAGAGAACATCCTTTGCAGATTCCTTCATGTGTAGACTGCAACTCTGGTATTCCTTCAACCATTCTTTTGAGAAAAGGTAATGCTTGATATTTAATGTGAGCGTACCTTCTGTGCCAAAGCTCATTGGGATTGACTTCATCACGTACGAGAGCTTCTTCATTTTGTTCTAGTAGTCTATATAGATTTCCTTCACGACTTCTAATAACCCTAACATTCTCTATGCTGGAGTCTTTATGCCAAGATAATACTTTTCCATCTATGAAGGCTATTTTGTTTCCTTTGTCTTCTAGGCAGGATATGGATACAAGATTCTTTTCTAAACTAGGTACATATAAAACATTGCTTAAGTGAACATAGCTACCTGTTTTCATTTTGATGGAGGCTTGTCCAAATCCTTCCACGGGGTAAGTGGTTTTGTCCCCAAGCTCTACCTTGTACGAGGTCTTCTTCTCATTTAGATTTGAGAGTCTGGCTTGATCTCCCGTCATGTGCCTAGAAGCTCCGCTATCGATTATCCACATGTCATGTTTAATCGTTCCAGTGAGTGCTTAGTAGTGTAGAAGACTGATTGTTTTACTCATGTCTTCGGTTGATTGGTAACTGGTCATGCCTTGATCCAAAACTTCAATTTTGTCATTTTTGTCTTATGAGAGAGCCAAAAGGTGAGATGAGTTAGGGCACATCTGAATATCTTCTCTTTGAGCGAGATGCTCCATCACAAGGTGTTGGATCTGAGATTTAGGGTTTCTGCAACTACTCCTGCTAGTAACCCTAGCGACAGTGTCTTGGAAGCTGCTTCTGCTAGTAACCCTAGCGACAGTGTCTTGGAAGCTGCTTCTGCTAGTAACCCTAGCGACAATTCCTCAACGAGCTCAATATCCTAGCGGCTATGTTTCCTTCCAGCGTTTAAACTGAATGAAGGAGGTGTGGGCCCATAACTTGTTAGAATATGAAGGATTATGCTCATTTTACCATTGACAATACCCTTGTCACCCAACCATAGGCCGAAGCCACCCTTTGAGCACCTTGACCTTGACAGAGAAAAGAATCTTGGTAGCAATCCAATAGCCAAGAGAGTCTAATGCACCAAGCAAGAAGTAACCAAGTTGATCAGATAATCCCACCCAAAAACTGGCGCAACACCTTCCCCAGGATTTGCGCACAAAACTGCTGGACTGCAGTGTGCAGAAACTACTCTCTGCAATTTTGAAAAGCGTGTCAAATGAGAGACTAACGCCTTGTATTTATAGTGATTCTGGTAGACTTACTGGGGCCGACTTCTCCTTCTGGGTACTAATTAATTCATATTAATCATCTATTATCAGCCGACATCTTGTCTAGGGTTTCCTTCATTTCTTTGCTTCCTTCCGGAAGATTCTAATCTTGTCAAAGGTCACAATAGAGGTTCATACCTCTCGAAGCTACCTTAATATCAACAATACCATAGAACGTCATGAACATAAGATTTACACTAGATAAACCCACATGGGGAATTCTCTAGCAAAATAAAGGGTTATGCCTTGTTCTTTTATATTTTCATGTTTTGCATTACAAATACATAGATGTACATGTTCATTTTCTAGTTGAATAACATTATGATTAGTTATGTACTACTGCAAGGTTTCCTTTTTTCCTTACTCTACTCTGCTTTTATCATTTCTTAATCCTCCACTCTACTATGGAACATGAATGCATGAATTGGAGTTGAATCATGTTCTCTCCTTGTGGTTAGGGTTTTAAGCCCCTTCTTAGCCATTAGGGTTAGCTTCTTGTTCCTCTTTATTGTTCTATAACCTTTTTGGAAGTCATTCGTTAGTAGCTCCATATGTTCGAGGTTGACATGGCTTCCACATGGCACTAAAATAGCTAGAGCAACTGTCAACTTGCTACAAGTGTAACTTTTGCATACTAACTTTGTTTCTTTAATTGAATACATCGTTGAAAAGATCTAGATGAGAAATTCAATTAAATTCATTTTTTTATAATCAATTTGGACCCCAATTTTTTTTTGGAAAGACCTAAAACAAGCTCCAAAAGTTTTGGACTTAAAATTATGAAATTCAAGTTCTATTCCAAAATGGTCAATGCAAGTTCATGACTCCAACTTTCTAAGTCCATAAAATAATTCTAAAATGAAAACAAATATAATGATCCATTTTGGATCATACCTCCCCATTTGTGGAGGATTTTGGTCCCCAAAAAGCTTTAATTTTGAAGGAGGTGAGAAATAATTTTCTCAACTTCCTTCATGAAGTACCACTTTTCTTTTCCTTTTTTCGTTGAACCATATATGGTGGCAATTCTCTCTGCATGTCATCTAGTGTCAAATCTTCTATAGAAACTAAGAACATGCCTTATTCTTCCTTGTGGAGCATGGATGGTTCATATAGTTTCATATTCTCTACATTCACTACTTCATAAGTAAATGTGCAAATATTGGGGAGGAATGAGTTTTTAAGCGTTATTTCCTTTATGCTCCAATACTTCAAAATGTCTATATCTTAGGGCATTGATTTTCTTCTCGATCCCTATAATCTTTCTTTATCCAAGTGCAACTAGACTCGGTCCCCTAATTTGAACGTATTTTCAACCCTACAATGATTGTGCACGGCCTTGTATTTTTCTTAGGTTTTTTTCGATCTCTTCTAAACTTGCATGTGTATTTTTCTATTTTATTAATGAAATTCTTTGCTTTCAACACATCGCTCAAGGTTGATGCCTTCCTTGCTTTGATATATCCATATACAATTTGTAATAGTAAGGGTGGCGAATATCCAAAACATATTTCAAAATGGGACTTACTGATGGAAGGTTGGACTACCATGTTATATGAGTGTTATATATAAACCAAATTCTCATCTTGAATGCTTCTAAATGTGGATTGTTTAAAGATGAACCAATATCATATTCACCACTTCTATCTACCCATCCATGTGGGGATACCTGAGTGGGCCTAATGGTTAAGAGCATGTGTTTCCTCTTAAGAGGGCACAAGTTCAAATCTAAAGAGGGATAGGGTATGTATACTTCCGTAGTCAAATCACTATCAAAGATGATGCTCCTTGGAATTCCAAACTACACCTAGACCCTATTAGAGAACAAGCTTGTTACTTCTTAACATTTAATGGTCTTCTTATAAGGCATCGACTATAAAAAATGATGCTCCTTGGAATTCCAAACTACACCGAACAAGCTTGTTACTTCTTAACATTTAATGGTCTTCTTATAAGGCATCGGGGCACACGATTGCCTATCTCTCGAAGGATGGGGTTTGCGGTTTCTCTCGGGGCGTGAGGCTCCTCACGGTCTTGTAGTTTGGACATCGGACCGAGCCCGAGAACCTAAGTCACTAACGGTTCCCGCTTCCAACCCGATTTCCCTCGTCCGGTGGCCAGAATGAGCGCAGAACAATGCAATCAGGTGGTGCCTCAGTTCAGGAAGCACGTAAAAAAAATGGAAGAAGAGCCCAAGTGGTAGCTCGAGTAAGGGCGAGGATATACCCCGTGACCCTTCCCCAAGCTCAGAGGCACACGACAGCTCGGAGGGACTCATCGACAACCAGTCTAATCATTTACAGAACCCATGCTCTCAGGTAACCCCTCTCTCCATTCCTCTAGTGTTTTTGCTGAGTAAAATATCGCTCATGTCATCTCGGAGCTTCCTTTCTCCCCTGGAAATATCTTGTCTTCCCCCCATTGTCCCCAAAAGTCCCTATTCCTCCTTTGAAGCTCTCCCCCTCTCCTTGCGGAATTAAGAAGGTTTCTCCTCGCCCAATGGCGCCTTCCCCCTTCTTTGTCGCCGTCCCTCCCTTTCCCTTCTCGTGGACGTCTCCATTCCGGCTCCGCTTCACATCCCTCCCCTCGCGGTTCCAAAGGCCCTGATTCTAAGGTCCATCCCTCAGACGTCTTGGACTCCTCTTAATCTCAGGCTATCGAAGTCCCCAGGATGTTCCCTCTTCCAAAGTCTCCCCTTTGAAACCCCAATACTCTCTGACGTCCAAAGGATCCTTGCGGATGATCCCTTATATTAAAGGAGGTTTAGCTATGGATCCTCACGTCCTAATTTCTGTGGGAAGGAAATCCCACCTACACAGAGCTTAGGAAGTCGCAACTCCAGAGATTAAAAACGGACGTCAAGTCTCCATTACAAGGACCCTTAGATCATGGAACGCCCTCCTTCAAGCCTCATGCTCAATGAATATCCCCTCCTTCAATGCGAGAGGGATTGGGGGCCCTCTCAAACAACTTTCCCTCAAGAGGATAATCTTGAGCCTCAAACAAGATGTGGTTTTAATCCAAGAGACCATGTGTTCATGGGTCAAAGCTAGGGAATTGTTGGTTCCTTAGTTAAAGAACTGGGAATTTTGTACCATCAATGTCGAGGGTAAGTCGAGGGGGTCTTCTTACTGGGTGGAGCCCAAATTGCAAAGTCGTCTCATACTCTTCGATCTGCTCGTCGATCTTTGTCTCTTTAAAAATAAAAGATTTTGACTTTTCTCTTTCGATGGTTAATGTATATGGACCTTATGTTGATCACTTCCCCTTTTGGGATGATTTAAATTCCTCATGAATCCTTAACTCTCCTCTTTCTGTGATAGGAGGAGGCTTTAATTTTACTATGTCAACACACGAAGTTTGGGGGGAAAATTGTAGAGTGGACGGGCAAAGGAATTTCTTCCTCTCGTTTATGGAGAACCTTCATCTAGTTGACATCGAGCTGACCAAACTAAGTCCTACTTGGAGAAACTTTAGAACTAGGAAAGAGGCCATTGCAAAAGGACTCGCTAGGTTCCTAGTATCAGAAGATCTCATTTCTACCAGAATCTTGCTCAAATCTTTAGTGATCGAGGGAGGTATTTCCGATCACCGACCTATCACTCTACAACTTAACCCAGGAATGAAAGCACCTCAATACCTTTAAAAACCAATCAAGTCTGGTTGGAGGAAGAGTAGCATAGACAACTAGTCAAGGAGAATTCGAGGAGGCTAGACCCTTCTGCAAATATCCCCCTTATGGCTCAATTCACAGGGAACCTAGCCAAAATTAAAAGTCTCCAAACAATGGGTCCATGTCTACGAAGTGCGCAAAGTCAGAAGCTTGAAGGAAATGGAGGAAAAGTTGTCGGGCCTATCTAACCAAATTGACCAGGGACCCCTTTCGACTAGTTAACTGGAAACCTTGAAAAATCTGGAGGCAACCTGACATTCTTGGCTTGAAAAGGAGGAATAGGAATGGAGGATCAAAAGTTGGGCCCTTTGGTTTGAAGCTGGTGACAACAACACCAAGTTTTTTCATTACTTTGCAAATTTTAGAAGGAATCTGAACACTGTATGGGACATCAAGGATGAGGAAGGTAGATTGTTGAGTTCCTTTGAAGATAAGGTAGAAGGAGGAGTAAACTTCTTTCCAAAGTTATTCAAAGCACTAGGAGGATGCCCAATCCAAGAAATTATCCAAGTCTATTCCATTTTTTTTTGTTGTCTTCTCATAGGAGATGAACAAGTCTCTAGAAGAAGAAGTGTTAGAAGCAAAAGTACTTGCAACTCTCTCCTCAATGAAGAATGGTAAGAGTCTGAGCTCGGACGGTTTTACAATGGAGCTCTACAAGGGCTTCTATGAATTCATCAAAAATGACTTGCTCCTAGTTATCACAGAATCTCAAAGGAATGGAAAAGTCACAAGATCTTTCAATTCCACTTACCTTTGTCTAATCCCCAAAAAGGCAAATGGGGTATCTTTCAGAGATTACAGGCCAATATCTTGTTGTAACATAATCTACAAACTAATATCCAAAGTGATTGCAAGGAGACTAAAGCCTTTTTTGAGTGAAGTAATAGGGGAAGAGTGTTAAAATTTTGGTATGCTCGTTTAACCATAGACAATGTCACATCATTGTCACCCAACCATAGCCATTCACTATGCCACCCTCGAGCACACTAACCTTTTCTTGGATAGAATGATTCTGATAAGTCCACACTAGAACCAATAGATAAACCCTAACTAGAAACACCACTGCTGCAGCAGAAGTACAATACCAAGAGAACGCGCCTCTACTAATAGAAGCGTACCTTTACCAAGAGAAGCACACAAGAGAGATACTAGAAAGACTGAGATTACACCATGACAATTGTTGCACCACCCTCTCCAAACTTGCGCCTCCTTTTGCTGCAATTGGAGTTGCTGCTCCTCAGACTTGCACCCTCCTTCTACTGAGTAAGAGTGTATCCAAATGAGGAGCGCCTAGCCTATATTTATACTACTTTTCCAAGGTGTCTTTTCATGTGGGGCCGACCTCACTTTCTAGAGCCTTTTAATACTTTATTATTATTCTCTTTGGGTTGACTTCTCTTCTAGGGTTTTCACACATCTATTTAATGGTTCTCTTACTTCCAAAATATTATATTCTAAGTACAAAGGTTACACTTGGAGGTTAATACCTCCTGCAACTACCAAAACTTCAACACTCCCTCTTAGCTAGGGAGGTATTAACTAAGATGTTCTTCATGTAATGGTCTCAATCACATCCATCCATCTCACATGGCATGGGCAAGACTCACATGGTCTTGCAGACTAGTCTACAGGTAGCATTACCATAGCCACACATGCCATCTCATGATCAAACAAATCATGTCTCAAGTAGCATGGCCATATAGGCCATCTCATGATCAAACAGATCATGTCACAAGTATCACCATCATAGCCACATAGGCTCTGTCATAGTCACACAAACAGAGTATCTGATGGTCAAGTCACAGTCATGCATCCAGCATAAACCGAATCCCATTAGTTGGCACAACAGTGATGATGGGACTTTCTTCTGGTCCACAATAACCAAACACTAGATCTACAGTCATAGAAACAACCATCTCATGTAGAACTAGGTACGGGGTGACTAAGTCTCATATGGAGTCTTACCAACTCACACAGACAAAGTTCTCACATGAATAAGTCCTCAAGGGGCTAAGTCTCATGTGGGATCTCATAGGCTGCGCTCTCATATGAATAAGTCCCATTGGTTGGCACACCAATGTAACATGTGTACCAAACTATTTCACTGGAGTAGCAATATAACAACGTACCAGACTATTTCACTGGAGTAGTTATGCGTACCAGACTATTTTACTGGAGTAGCAATATACCAAACTATTTCACTAGAGTATCTGCGTACCAGACTATTTCATTGGAGTAGAAATATAACATCGTACCAGACTATTTCACTTGAGTAGTTATGTCTTAGCGTACTAGACTATTTCACTGGAGTAGCTATGCCTCGACGTACTAGACTATTTCATTGGAGTAACTATGTGTACCACACTATTTCACTGGAGTACCTACGTACAAGACTATTTCACTGGAGTCACAGATGTCCAACAAACTAGGTTGGCCCTCTAGCTGTCTCGAAGGCACACCCTCCCCGAAGGATCTGTGTGAAGTCTCCAACCACACAAATTGGTTGGACCTCCACAGCTAGGAAAACACACTCTCCTTGAAGGATCCGCGCACACATCATCCTAACTAGTGCCACAGTCAGTGCCCGGGCATGACAACCTGTTGTCCACACTATACCATGTTGCTATATGGAGTTGTATCTGTAACACATCATACCCTATCACAAGGGTATGTCCTTCCGAACCACACCAAGCTTGTCCCTAAAGTACTCAAACTTCACCCTTGATAGAGGCTTGGTTAACACATCAACTACATGTCCATTTGTAGCCACATACTGGAGCTTCATCGCTCCTCTGTGCACCATATCCCTGATATAGTGATACATGATTTCGATATGCTTCGACTTGTCTTGAAACATTGGGTTCTACGACAACTTCACATAGCTTTGGTTGTTGCACTAGATGCAAGTCACATCTAACTAGAGATCAAACACACCAACCAACAACTTCCGAAGCTACACTACTTCAATGCTAGCTGAACACGCTGCTACGTACCCTGCCTCAGTCGTACTGATTTCTACACTAGATTGTTTTCTATTGAACCATGAGATCATACCCAATCCCAAACTGAAACAACATCTAGATGCACTTTTCTGGTCTGCAGCACTATCGACCCAATCTGAATCTGTCTACCCATCTAGTTTAATCTCACAATTCGCATCATACCCGAGTCCATAATCCATTGTACCCTTCATGTACCTCAACACATGTTTTGTCGCAACCAAGTGAACACGTCTTGTCTCAACCATATTCTAACTCAATGTGTTCCCCACAAAACATATATCTGGCCTTGTGTTCGTTAAGTGCATCAATGAATCAATCATCTGTCTATACATGGTGGCATCCACTGTCTCTGAAGATGTATCACTCAATAACTTCAGATTCGTCACCATCGATGTAGGCATGGCTTTACAATCCATTACTCTGAATCTCTTCATAATCTCTACAACATATTTTCCTTGGCACAAGAAAATCTCATCCGGTTTCTGCCACACCTCTAGACCCAAGAAATAATGCATCATACCCAGGTCTTTCATTTCGAACTCTGATGCAAGCTTTCTCTTGCACTTAGTGATGCGTTTTTCGTTCCATGTTAGAAATAGGCCATCCAATATCAAAGGGCAACCAATCCCAAACTTGTCAAAATAATTGTCTGGCATATCCATCCCTGGGTGCCTGCATAAGCCTTTACAAAGCTTTCTTCAATTTGTAGACATGAGACTCATTCTCATGTATCTTGTGGTTGCTCTATGTGCACTTCTTCTGACTACTGGAGCAAGTGTCTCGTCATAATTTTCTCCCTCTTGCTGGGAGAATCTTCTGGCCGCAAATCATGCTTTGTACATCTCTATGTTGCCATCAACAGGATGTTTGATCTTGCAGATCAATTTGAAAGTCACCAGTGACTTCCCTTATGGTCTCAAGGCAAAAATCCATATCCCAATCCTTCTGACTGGCTTGTTTCTCTGTCACTAAAACAATGGAATCTTCTAGGAGGTCTCATATCTCCTCAAAGCCTTTGAAGCTTCGATCTAGTCTCATCAACTCATGACACTTGTTTGTCAGTCCTAGAAAACGTCTTTCTCCCCATCTGAATTTGTGGAGGAATACTTTTTGAATGAAAGTCTCTAAGCCACTCACTCTCTCTGAGATCAAGCTCACTCTGAGTCTCCATGCTCCCTCTGAAGCTTGACTCCCTCTGAGTCTATATAATCTTTGGAATCATCTGCTCCCTCTGTGTGTGATGATTTCCTCTAAAGTCTCCTATGAATGGTCCTCAGAAGGACGCTCCTCCCTACTGGATAGTGAGGGCTCACTCCCTTTGAACTCTAGCTCCTTCTGAGCTGGTTCTTGGTGGGGTCGCCTGCCTCACCACTAGTGGATCCATCTGCTCCTCATGATATGGCTCATTAATGTTATATATCTTTGCATCCTACAAAGTGTCATGGGACCATGCTGGTCTCTTTCTGGTTACTGTGACGATTTTGGGTAGGCCCTTATGACTCTACTAACTCTTCTTTCTGATACGAAGAGTGATCAACTGAACTAGAGGGATATGTTTGGTCATCTTTGAAGCCTTCTGCTCCTTACAATCAATCTCGATATGAGATACTCTGTATCTCGCAAAAGCACCCTTCTTGCTAGAAGGTTTTAACTTCGTCCTCTTTTTCTTTGGTACATGGATGTATACGGTCATGTATACAACTTCTTATCTGGATAGTTTTCTCCATGTCTCAAACTAGAGACCATCTAATATATTTCCTCCTGCAACTGTCACTATGGCTCCCTTCATAGTTTTCACTCATGACCTGCCTAGAACAAGAAACAAAAACAACAATATCTCCATGGTAACCTCCATGGAATTTACAAGATAACCTGCCTTAGACAAGAGCAACAAGAGCAAAAAGTATAATAGCATTTTCATAAGAACATATCTATGTTAACAAGAATAAAAGACAATTTCATGGTATAACATTACCAAGGTGACTCGCCTAGAAGCAAAACAAGAAATATCTTCTAGAGGAGATGTTAGTTCATCTTGCAAATAAGCATTTATATCAATAGTACTCACATGCTACCAAGTATTCATTGTATCTAGCAGTAATAGAACCTTCCAAGGATTGTTGTCACAACTATAGTGTTTACTTGTATTGTAGCCATTATCAAAATTGATATGTGCAAATTGGAAACTTATCAATTTAATCAATCAAATC
>ML842055.1:0-21045 GCA_009831015.1 Picea engelmannii
CTTTCTTGTTGTTGTTATAAATGTTTGCTACAACCATCTAACTACAACAAATTTTCTGCATAATTGACTTTGAATGCTAGCTAAACACTTCAGAAGTTGATTATGACATTTGATTATCATTCTGCTTAGTAAATTCTATCTTTTCATTATCTTTTCAAGCAATTCTGAAGAGTTTTTATTGCAATTGTTACAATTTATTAATTGTTGTTGTAAAATTATTCATTGTTATATTTTTATATAAGAAAGCATAGTTTCACTTGGTTTACGGCCTCTTGAAGCTTTACTGTCATTTTTGTACTTGAAACTGCCATATATATATGCTCTGTTGTCTTTTTTTGGGTAGGTACACTTCATCACTTTCAATTGCTTCATCTTTATTGGACATAAATCTTGTGACATCTTTAACTTGAGTGACCAGTGAGAGGGGGGGTAATTTTATCCTTATCTTTAGCTCACCCAACCCTTTAGGTCACTGGGGATGCCTCCCTTGGGTTAGACTTCTATCCATCCCTAAAAATTGGGGATTTCCTATTGAGGTGACAGTGATAGGAAATCATCTTTGTTAAGCCAATATCCCTCACTTGTTGTGGGCTTTGGGCAAGTACATAGTGCGCGATAACATTTTTGGTGCCATTGTCGGGGAACATCAAGTCAATTTTCCTCAACAACACTTTTTCGGTAAGCCTTTCCCTCAAAGCCTTCATCTTACAAAGCTTACCTGGCGACTCCATTGAGGGTGATTCCCTCACTCCCTTTGATAATATTTAAGAATATCTATTGACTCCACTGAACTGTTCCAAGGTGCCACCTTACTCTCAACTTTGTGATATTTCAAAGATATGGGATCATGGCGCCCTGGGAACAAGTGTATCCAACTATTTATTTTGAATGTTTTCAAGGATACCTGCATTATTTTGATACAAAATGGTTAAACATCTCTCCAAGATTCAGAGGCCTACCAATTACTCACATTGTAGAATTCTTGAAGAATATAACTGAGATAGAATTTGAAGGGGAGGATGTCCTGGTAAAATCGTTGGTACTTTCCCTGCCGTATTTTTTGCAAGATTGGATTAAGGGTTGCTGCGAAGATAAGGGTATATCATCTTTCGTAGACCTCATCAGTAGGTTTATTGAGTTTGTGGAACCAAAATTCCAGACATATGAAGACACCTTTCAAAATCTCCCAATATCCCTAGAGGACAAAGGATTCACCACTGAGATTGTGGAAGATCTCAGGGATGTGTACTATACTGAATACCAAGAACCCTCTGATATAGAAGGAGAGATTTATGAAGAAGGTTGTCAACCCCTTGAAGAGGAGAAATATTTTTCCTATGATTCAATAGAATGTAGTAAATACTTGACTAAATAAGTGAGTTATGAGGATGAAGCACTAGTATCTGCTCCTCCTTCCGATGAAGCTCTCCAAGATCCTATCTCTCCTCCACAAGGTGAAGAGAATGAGGTGAATCATTTTCCTTTCCAGGTTTTTGAGGACACTTTGTTCTATGATTCAGAGAGTGAAGAAGTAAAGGAACCCTTGGAAGAGTTAGATCCTTCATTTTCTGATGAAGGCGAAAATATGATTAAAGAGATGAGTCTTGGGGATGATGTACTGAATCCTGTTCCATTTGACGAAGTCATACAAGCCTTTGATTCTCCTCCACAACAAAAAGTGAACACGGTACCAATATTTTGATGATGATTTATTTTATGATTTGGAAAGTGAAGAAGTATTTGAGGAGCCCTTGGATGCATTAAATCCTTCATGTTATGATAAAGGTAGTGACATGGTTGATAATATTGACCAGTTCATACATGTTGGAAGACGTAAGTGGGATGTGATTGGTTTTTATGAGGATCCCATTTATGATATGGAAGGATATCTTCGAATGTTTCCTTTACAACAATCATATGATGTTCCTAATAATTTTGACGTTTGGCAACAAGATGATGATATAATTACAGAATTTTTCTAAGCACCCAAGGATGATCCAGTGCAATGTTATCCTTATGATTTTCAGTCATACCTTGAGGATTTTTATGAGTATTCCTTTGAGCACTTGGATTTATTCTATGAAGAAGATTATCAATTGGTGTTGTGCTTAAATTTTGATAAAGGTGAGGACGTTGCTTGCCTGAAGCAGGACACTTGTGACAACGTTTTCTAGCTATCTTTGATTTCTTTACCTCGTTATGTAACTAAGCATGCAGTTGGGGAACATGTCTCTTATTTCAATTTTTCTTTAGGGAAAAAATTTCCATTAGAATTCAAGGGGAGGTTGAATTCCTTAAGAAGTTTATTATCTCAATTTTCAGATTTCTCCTGAGAAGTTGTCAATTTCCCTCTAAGTTCTTGTTAATACCTTATCAGACCCTAGGGAGTGATAATGTCCACGTTAGTCAACCCTCAGACTCTTTGATCCAACCCTTTGATTCCTTGACCTCTCACAATCCTTTTCTGAGATGGATTGATCACTTTTCTAGAAAGGTGACTTGGCATGATTTTGTCCCTCCCTCCCTGTAACACCCTATTTCCCCCAGTTTGTAAATATAACTATATTGGCAAAGAGACTATGGAAAAATCAATATGTGTGAATGTTTGATTTGATGAACCTTTTTATAAAATTTCAATGGATGTAAATTCTTTTATTTACTAGAAAATGGATAAGTGAACTGCATGACTGTTGGAAAAGGGGTGTGCTAAGAGAGACCACGAATGTTATGAAAGATATGGTGGAGGTGACCATGAATGGTTGAGTTAACCTCCACCAAACTAGTACTTTGCTGAATTTAATTACTCAGGATCATAATGACCCACTAACCGAGGAATGAATTACAATCAGACTAGTAGGTGGGAATACCTCCTCAAGATTTAATGAGAGGATGGTGCAGACCGCCCATCTGTAAGGCTTCCATTCCTGACCATGGACTGGGAATTCGGGCTATGCACAATCTTTCTGAGGTAGGAAAGAGAGGAAGGAGTGATGGGTAGAGGGAGACCTGTGAAGAGGGAAGAGAAGAGAGACTAAGCTCAGGTTCGAAGAAGAACTAAAAAATAATGTGTTCTGATCATGGGAGAAGGAGAGTAACCTTTGTCCCTATCTATTATTGAGCCAGGAGAAGGAAAATAACCTTCGTCCCTAAATTTCGTTGAGCCGAAAGAAAATATTGAATCTCAAAGCATCGTGGCCTAGCTCGGGGGTGGCCAGTGGTAAATCTGTTAGAGGTGACTGAGCCTATGGTTGGGTGGAAACGGGCACCCCTTTCAGCAGTCGCATCACATCTTATGGTTCCGATAAGTGCTTTCATGCTTATGCTTTGAAATGGAATAATTAATGAATGCATGTATGTATACATTTAAGAATTGGCCTCTGTATTGACTGATCAAGTGACGTGTATGTATTTATCTCCTTGAGGACTTATACTTCTGCTTGATTTTCCATATGCTGCAGTTTAACCCTCGAAGGTACTTTCCCCAAGGAGTTACCTCACAGTTCCAGACTCAGAGCAAGCCTCTTGGTCTTGCTACTGTCTTGGTAATTCCATGAAAATTTCCCCACCCTGTTTTAGAACTTAAATTTCTGTGAGCTAGGAAGGCGCTTCCATCAAACCAATAGCCTAAGAGACCTTAGGCTTATGCCCATGGACTTAACCAAATATCGGCTAAGAGTAGAAATTATAGCCCGAGATTCACCAGAGGGTCCATATGACCAAGGTCTAGGGACCCTGCGCTAAGTCTGAAAGGAGATAGCTCTTGATGGATTTAGAGATTCGAGAGCTCGAAGTCCCGGGATGTCAAAATTTGTAACTGTCAAAAATACCCAAATGCTAGAGTCACGAAAGGTTGTGAGTTGTTGATTTGGGGAGTCCATTAGGGCCCCTTCTCGACCGTCCGATTGTCTAGTGGAAGGATTCGCGTATGGTACTTCGGTGAAGTACCACTTCGGGAGAATGGAGATGCTATAGCATCAAACTCCCCAAACGTCGAAGTTATGAAGTGAAGGAGAGTCGTAGATTTAGGGGAAATTGTTAGGAACCCCACCTACCATCTGATCATTTAGGAGAAGGGACCCGCAAAGGGTACTTTGAAGAAGTCTCGCTTCGAGAAAAAATGGAGGTTGTAACATTAAAAATTCTCGAAGGCTGAATTCGTGAAGTGACTAGGACCATAGATCTGGGGATCCTTCGATTCCTATCCTAGTTGTTGGATCTACGACAAAATCATCTCGACGTTGACCGCTTCGGGAGATCAGGGATGTTGTAACGTTAAAAACTCTCGAAGGCCGAATTCATGAAGTGACTAGGACCATAGATCTGGGGATCCTTCGGGTTCTATCCTAGTCGTTGGATCTACAAAGAAGTCAGCCTGACTTAGACCGTTTCGGGAGAACATGGATGTTGTAACGTCAAAAAATCTTGAAGGCCAAATTTGCGAAGCGACTAGGACCATAGATTTGGGGATCCTTCGGGTCCTATTATGGTCATGGATTTATGATGTAGTCAGCCATTCGTTGACCACTTCCAGAGGATAGGGGTGTTGTGACACCAAAACCCCTGAAGTTCGAAGTCACGAAGTAATGAGAGTCATCAATTTGAGGACACTTCGGGACTTTTCGTAACCATCATATCTAGGTTGTGGTTTAGCTTGACATTGATCAACTTTGGGAGAAAAGAGGAGTTTTCATTGCAAAACTCTCGAACGCCAAATTCCTGAATTAATAGGAGTCATAGATCCATGGATCTACATGGCCAGATCTTGACCGTGAGATATGAGGAATGTTAGGAGGCTGCCAATCCAGAGTGACGTGGCGCAGTGATGTCACCCAGGGTGATGTGGACCCATTTTTTACATGCCACATGTCACCCAGATTCATGTGTATCACACACCCTATAGACCCATTGGGACGTGACATGTGTCACCCCTAGCCCCTTCCATATGTTAGCTCCAAGTACAAGCCACCTAGCCAAAGTAGTTGGCAAAGTGACCAAAACTCCAGGAGTCTGGGACTTCAGGACTCCAGAGGGTTCAAGTGTAGCATTGTAAAGAGACCAAAAGGCCCAAAGGCCAGAACCACCTGGCAAGCGCATGGGACTTCGAAAGTTTAGGACTTCAAGATATCTCATGCATAGATAGTAAGGAGGCGTTCAATGTCGAAGTGTTGAAGCTTCTGCTGGCCTACGTGTTAGACAAATATTGAGTCTAGTCGTGGGATCAGACGATGGATGGACTTCTACGGTGGATGAGGGAACCTGGAGACAATACGTGTGAAGTGGATTCACGTGGATGCCACTTGGACCTCAACCAATGAATTCCCAAAGAACTTCAGAAAGGTATATCTATTAGTTCTGAGCTCAGTTTTGAGCATGGAGACCATGGTTGGAAAGCTTTAGACAAGAAGAATGTGATAGAGACCCTAAATCAAGGACTTGACCACTTAAGGAGAACAAAATTTTGATGCTCCATCCCTAGGAAAACCACTAAGGGGTCAGGTGTGTTACAACCCTGCCTCCATGAGCTAGACTTTATGACTTCTTATGATATAATGCATGCTCTAACTCATGTTTATTTTGTGCCTAACATGTCATTGTTTTGGTTTATGATGAAGCACGGAGGAAAGTGTTATGATACATTGCTAGCATGGTTGTACTGGTTGTATGCTTATACCTATTATTTGACAAGTAAGTACATGTATGTTAGAATAGGTAGGCATTTGCATCCATTGTACATACCATTGCATATCATGTTAACAATATAGTTGTAGTTGCATTTTCATATTGTCTTGATTCATTATGTATATATATATGCTCATGATCATATTCTAAATTAGAGATGCTCCTTATTTGTTTATTATATCATATATAAACAAGGGGTGATATCACCACCCTAGGGATTACATATATCCTTTGTTGAGATTTAGCAGGAACAAGTCATACCACAGATGTTGAGGTTCTCATGCGCTCTATGGTGAGCACATGTCCCCGAATTGGAGCTAGATGTTATCCCCTAGCCTAGGGATAACTAAAGAGATCACGTCTCGAGGCCCACATGTCCTATACATGGAGTATCGAGATCTAGAAAACTTGAGCATGGTCCTAGAGGGCCCCTCTTTTCTTCAATACAATCCATTTATCACCAGCAACAGTATCCATCCCACCAACCTGGTCCTGAAGTAGCGGTGGGTCTTTCTCCATGAGGTAATGAGTTTGGGTATCATGGTATGTATCACTATGATTTTTGAAGAACTTGAATATGTTATATTGAATCCTTCTTCATTTCATGACGTTTGCATGGAAATTATTCTCTTTGCCTCCTTTATACCTGGAAGGGTAACACAGTGCCCTAGTAAGTTGGTTTCCCTTTAGGATGGGTTGTTATTGGGTGGGTCTGTGAAAATTCATCATATGTTCCTTCCATACTTACTATTTTCCATCTTTATTCCTTCCATCTCCCCTATCCTTTTTTGGGCATTGGAATTGGCTACGCTAGGAAGGGTTTTACCTTACCTTGTGGGAAGAAGGGGATAAAGGCCCAAAGGGTAAAAGTAGTTGGAAAGAGTTAAAATCCAATGTTAAAAACTTTGAGATGCTTTTCTCAGGGATCCCTGAGAAAGCAGTGAAAGGATTTTCATTAATAAAAGGGACCCATAAGATACATAAACACTCAAGGTACTAGTTTATGGATAGGAGGTCTCATCACAAGTAGACCTATTATGACCATGGGCATGTAGCAATATGACACTTCCACCTATATGGTCACCAATCCAGGGTAGTGGCTCTTTGTAGCATAGGTAAGAGAAAGGGGGTATCATCACGAGCCAACCTTCTCATTTCTGTGAAATGTTTGTGGATAACGATGTCACCTCTGGTCATCGAGACAGGATAGTGGCCCTCAACTTTTCCCTTGAAGCACAAAAGAAAATTATCAAAAGAAATAAAGTTAAGAATAAAAGGCAATGAATGGGATAGGAAACAATTACATTTATGACAAGGTACATCTCACCCTCTACAAAGGCACCCATAGAAAAGACTTAACATTTCCCTCTTAGTACATGCACCTCATGCCAAAATACTTACCCTATGCCACCTCATACACTTACATGACTTGGATTAGACCCTGTTAGCACTGAAAGTCACACTTTGACTACTAAAGTGTAATCTCAGCACCCATCGAAATGTAAAATATAATTTTGGTTTTGAATAGGTGGATTAAAAATATGGAGAAAGAAAGGGAGAGGGCATCAAACTGTAGATCAGTAGGCTACACGAATGGGAAATGGAGTCATAAACATTCTACTCATTGAAGGCACTAAAGTTGTGCAACAAAAAACAAGATTATATGCTGATAGATGGAAGAATGAAGAAAGAAAACATAAGATAGAATGTTCACTAAACATATATCCTCTTAGTTTAAGAAATCAAAAAATACTTGAATAAAACAATGACTGATGGGCAAAAATACAACAGATCCTCTATTGCTTAGGGATCCATAAATCATTGGTAGCCTTTGATCCTCAAAGATGCAATATATTTAAATAAGAAGATAAGTAAACAAAAGAATTACAATCTGAAATCATAGCTCTCATGAGTCTCCAATAGCAGTAATTCTTACAATCATAAAATTCCCACATGCTTACAAATGAACACACACAGGGAAACTGCATGCTCCTACTCACTCTAGCCTCTCTTAGCTCATGAATCCATCCCTTATCCAAGAGCTCTCTCCTTCCTTAAATATAAAATATCATCCAAATATACTTAGGAGGTAGAATCCCATCTCCTCCATTGGATTCTAAGCCTTGGAGATAGGTGGCAACAATCAAAGAGACAAAAATCCAACAAACTGCTAATTTTTAGGAATTTGTTGGAAGTCATTAATAAATTGTTTCCACCTCACTGCATGAGGTATTTGATGGAGATAAAAATTAGGTGCAGGTGTCCCTTGACATCTAAATGATCCTTGAGAATCCATTCAAATCCTCCTTGACATGTGGCAACCTCCCAACAAGGTGAATATCCAAACAATAACGTCTACAGGAAATTTCGTAGTGCCGCTGTAAACAAATTTTGCACATTTCGTAGCACCACTTCTATGTATAATATCTCTTTAACCATAACACATTTTACAAAAATTAGAGAGATTTTTTTTTATTTGGTATGTGATGAACAAAAACCTCCTCCAGTTTTCAAAAATACCTTCCCATTTGTTCATAATCCTAGTTTTAATTTAGTCATTCAAAACTTGCAGAAGCATCCTTGCAAAATAACTCTGCACATTTCGTAGCGCCGATCCAAAACAGGCCTACATTTTCCATAGCACCGATCCTGTGTGCAATTCTGTAGCATCCATCCTGAATTAGCCTCTGTGAATTGGTAGCGCCCATCATCAAAACAACTATGTGTATTTGGTAGCTCCACTATGACACAGTCATGCAGAATTTGTAGTGCCACCGTTAATTTCAGCATAGGAGTTTTAGTAGCATATAAGGTAGAAATATTGCAGAACATACTACATAGATGATTTTGTAGCACCATCATTGAAATAAATCTGTAAATTCAGTAGCGCACCTCCTCTGTTTTAGGAAAGTCTCCATTTGCATAAACTTGCTCTTTAATGTGTGCATGGAGTTTCTAACCCGTGTCTTGTGTTGATGATAGGTGCACTTGGCTCTCGGTCTTGATTCTTGAGGAAGTTAGCACTGCAGAATATCTTAATTCACCAGTTCTTTAAAATAGATCGTAAAAACAACCAAATTTTATAGTGCAAATTCTTGTGCTAACATAGGCTCCATGGGGGATAGAGACCTTCCTGTGAGGCTCTAAGAACTCTTATAGTTTCAGTGCCTTGACCATTGGGTTATAGATTCAGTATTGGGTACAACTATCAGTAATCCTACTGAAGACATCATGCTAGAAAAACTCACACTACTTACAAGATGAAAGCAAACACACTTGCTCAAAAGAGATTATTTATGTACATGCCTACACTAACTGGTTTTACAATGCACTCAGGTGAAAGCAAACTTCCACCATAGCCACTCAAACAACTTCCTCACTGAATTCTCCTCAGCTTTTCAAATGGAAAGAAACAAGCAGGAAAAGCATGGAAACAACCATAAAGTGGTCTCTAGAAAATGTTGTTCTTCTAAATGAGTGAATGTCATGAAGAAATATTAAAAATTAAGAGAATCAGAGAAATATGACTCCAGCACAAGTGCTATTGAGTCCTCAAAGATATGATTCAAAACCATTGGCTTTAAACAAAATTACTGCCACTGCATGAAATGCTTCTTGTTGAGAAAGGTATGACCTGTTTGTTCTTCAATTAACAACTCTTGAATATAAGTCAATGCATGATATCCAGGCTTAATAAAATTTCTTTGATTAATAAGTAAACATTTCTGATCTAAACTCAAGAACCCCTGACCTTGGATGTCATCATAACTGAGAAAGGGTTGTTGATCAATCACCTCATGTGCATATTCTTCCTTCTATTTTTGTGCAAGTTCTATTAAATGGATTACTGATGCGGGTGGTTGTTGGTTCGTTGATAGATGATGGATTAGTTATTTTGGCTGAATTCAAATGATCAATACACATGTATCAACAAGAGGATTCTCTTGATCAATATAATGCTCATCAAAACGCTTCTCATAAACATCACTAGGGTACACATAAAAAAAAGGGTTGTCTATGAAATGTTTCTGACTGTGCACACATGCCAGTAACAACATGTTGTTTGTAGATGTATCCTCCATCAATTATGGGCTCATGTGCAGATTCAAAATTTTACTGTCTTTGAATCCTGCCACAAGCTCAGAGATTCTCCTCCACTTCTTCAACATCTCTAAATAACTGCAGTAAATATGTAGACTCTCTTTCTCTAAGAAATAAGACAATATTGGAGTGCTGAGACATGATGTAATAAACCATGGCAGCAGTTTCAGAAGGTTTAATTTCCAAGGGTAAGCTGCAATATATACTGTATAACCTTCAATTCAAAGCAGACAAAACTTAATTATCCTCTCCTCTCATAGCAGTGAACTCATGCAAGTACTGATCAAATGATTTTATCTCTCCCAAGTATTTTAAAAAGGTTTTATATAGTTCATGCCATGATCCAATGGAATAAACTTCCATATTCTTGAACCACAAGGAATCATCTCCAATCAAATATTTAGAGAAAATCCTCATGAAAATATCTTCATGCAAGATTTCCAGATTGTTGATGAAGTCTTGAAAGGTTGACAGATGCTCTTCTCCCACAATGTTATCTTTTCCAACAAAAGTTGGTAGGTAGTCTACAAATCCGGGAGGGTAAGGATGAAGAAAGGATGGAAACTTTAGAGTTCCAAACATATTTTCACTAATCTTAAACTGAAATTCAGTGGGCTGTTGAACACTAGAAGGTTGTTGGTAAAGGCCAGAGGAGCTGGCAGCCTGAACTGAATCAGTTTTATTATTTGCAAAAGGACAATAATCATTTGGTGCATGTTGAATTTCAATAGGTTGGTTATTAACAACAGAGGGAATGGTAGTAGGTAATAAATCAACTTTGAAATCCGCAGAAGGGAGAGAATAATAGGGTTCAGACTAATTAAAAAAGTGTATATGAACCTCATCTTCTTCAGGTGTTTGAAGTGGATGGATATCCTTAAAATCAATGACATGGGAAGGGGGTAAATATACTTGTTTGAAAAAGGAATATGCAAGAGAAGGTTGGTGGTCTTTAGAGTATACAAAGAAGATTATGGTTCTCCTAATGTGTGCAAGGAAATTCAAGAAAGAATGAAGGACAAAGAGCACAAGTTCCATAAAGAAATTCATAACTTGATACCTGAACTTGCCTCTGCCTTTCATTTCTTTCCAAGCTTGTTCCCACAGTGGAGTCTTCCAACAGGTTCATCTTCATGGAGTTTCCAAGTAGAAAATATGCATTCCTATAGGTTCCCAACTTCAGTCTACCATCCAAAGCTATAACTGTACTTGTCGTTCTACCCAGGGAGATATTCAACATCCTCAAATTGCCTCCCTGACAACGACGCAAAAAATGTTAGCACTGAAAGTCACACTTTGACTGCTAAAGTGTAAGCTTAACACCCATCATAATGTCAAATATAATTTTGGTTTTGAACAGGTGGATCAACAATATGGATAAATAAAGGGAGAGGGTAGCAAACTGCAGATCGGTAGGGTACACCAATGGGCAATGGAGTCATAAACATTCTACTCATCGAAGGCACTAAAGCTGCTCAATAGAAAACAATATTATATGTTGATCGATGGAAGAATGAAGAAGGAAAACATAAGATAGAATGTTCACTAAACAAATATCCTCTCAGTTTAATAAATCAACAAATACTTGAATAAAACAATGATTGATGGGCAAAAATACAACAGATCCTTTGTTGCTTAGGGATCCATAAATCATTAGCATCCTTTGATCCTCAAATCTGCAATATATTCAAATAAGAAGATATATAAACAAAATAATTAAAATCTGAAATAACATCTCTCATGAGTCTCCAATATCAGTAATTATTACAATCATAAAATACCCACATGCTTACAAATGAACACACACAGGGAAACTGCTTGCTCCTACTCTCTCTAGCCTCTCTTCGCTCATGAGTCCAACCCTTCTCCAAGAGTTCTCTCTTTCCTTAAATATAAAATAGCATCCAAATATCCTTAGGAGGTCGAATACCATCTCCTCCATTGGATTCTAAGCCTTGGAGATAGGTGGCAACAATAAAAAAGACAAAAGTCCAACAAACTGCTAATTTTCAGGAATTTGTTGGAAGTCATTAATTGTTTCCACCTCACTGCATGAGGTCTTTGATGGAGCTAAAACTTAGGTGAAAGTGTCCCTTTACATATAAATGATCCTTTATAATCCATTCAAATCCTCCTTGATAGGTGGAAACCTCCCAACAATGCGAATATCCAAACAGTAACCGCTACAGGAAATTACGTAGCGCCGCTGTAAAACAATTATGCACATTTCGTAGCACCACTTCTATGTATAATATCTCTCTAAAAATAACACATTTTGCAAAATGGAGAGAGGTTTTTGTTATTTGGTATGTGATGAACAAAAACCTCCTCCCGTTTTCAAAAATACCTTCCCATTTGTTCATAATCCGAGTTTTAAGTTACTCACTCAAAACTTGCAAAAGCGTCCTTACAAAATAACTCTACAAATTTCGTAGTGTCGTTCCAAAATAGGCCTGCAGTTTCTATAGCGCCAATCCAAAACAAGCCTGTAATTTCCATAGCACCGATCCTGTGTGAAATTTCATAGTATCCATCCTGAATTATCCTCTGTGAATTGGTAGCACCCATCATCAAAACAACTATGTGGATTTGGTAGTGCCACTGTGACACAATCATGCAGAATCTGTAGCGCCACCCTTAAGTTCATCTTAGGAGTTTTAGTAGCATATAAGGTAGAAAAATCGCATAACATACTACATAGATGATTCTGTAGTGCCATCATTGAAATAAATTTGCAAATTCGATAGCGTACCTCCTCTGTTTTAGGAAAGTCTCCATTCGCATAATCTTGCTCTTTAATGTGTGCATGGATTTTCTAACCCGTGTATTGTGTTGATGACAGGTGTGCTTGAGGAAGTTGGCGCTGCGGAATCTTCTAATTCACCAGTGCTACAAAATAGATCGTAAAAACAACCAACTTTTCTAGTGCAAATTCTTGTGCTAACAGATCCCACCTTGGAAATACCCCAAACTTAAGAGAAGTTAACTCAATAGGACACCCTAAGACCTTCTCCAAACCTAACTTGTTAAGTTTCATAACGTCTTTGAGCATTTTTCTAGTTAAGGGGGGTTTGATGCACATGTTTGGGTAATTTATTTATTAGATGTGATTTACATGTTATGATTGTTGTGACTTATGAACCACTGGAGGGCATACTTGTTTTTGTTGGAGGACCTTTCTCAATGGACACGTACACATTAGGGAATAATTATCTCATACCTTCATGTGGGCTTAAAGCCCATAGATGGATGTTGCAACTCCAGCCAAGGGTAAGAAGAAATTGAAGATTTTCATGAGGAAAAAGAAGGGAGTTTCCTTTAGAGGCACCCTACCAAACCTAGACCTAGAGGGACCTTGCTCTTTCACATGAGAATTGGCCCTTGAGGGCCCCGAACGTCACCATCATGACCCTAGACGTCATCCAGAGCTAGGGTTTTCGTTTTGTAGGCATTTATGAGCCTAGTGGCATGTGTGGGCATCATCTCGGGGCTCTGGAGGAAAAGCGCCCTATATTTTAGGCTCAACGTTCCACCTTTATGCCTCAATGTCACCCTAGAAGGGCATGATGTCACCCTTGGAGGTTTCTTTAGATGCTAATTATTTTTTATTATGTCAAAATTGATTTTTATTGTAAATTGGCCAGGTTGGCCTTATTTTGACCTGAAAATTAATTAAAGGTCAACATTTTGTATAAATAAACATAAATTACTCTCATTTTTACATCACAACTCACCTCTCACAAGAGGGAGGACTGAAATGTTTTCCCTAAAGGGGTTATTGGATTAAATTATCAAGGCACACTTGCTTGGAGGCTATTTTGGATCATTTCTTGGTGAAATTTTGGAAAATATAGGGTTTTTGTGCTTGATTATCCTTGGTGAAGTAAGTAAATATGCAATTTTCATTTCATGATAAATGTTTATGGTATGTTTACTTGTTCATATGTGATATTATGAAATTGCTTGCTTGAAACCCTAGGAGTAAGAAACATAAGGTGCTTCTTTCTTGCTCTTTATTTTGCTAATTTTTCTTAAGAAGATCTTGTCTATACAAACTTCTAGAGCCCTAAAGTGCTATCACTTTAGAAGCTTTGTCTAGTTCTTATTGCATTAAATATTTTTCAAGAGTCTAAGTATAGGAGAAATCACTAGGGCCTAGAAGTGCCTACACCCTAGTTGAACCTTCTCTTTGAGGATTGGTGCTTGAGAACTTAAGGTACTACTTCTCAAACTTCCACTTTGTTATCTTTTAGACAAGTATAATCATTGTTGTCTCTCCAAGTTAATGTGCTAACATAATTGACTCCATAAACCCTAAAGGAACTAGTCTCTTGTCTCTCTTTTGTTGGAAGGTTGATCAAACACTCAAATATTATTCTCTTAATCTATTACTAATTAAATCTAACACTAATTTAGCCTAGATTGTTAAATTTCTTGTTTCTATTATAAATGTTTGTGACAACCATCAAATTGCAGAAACTTTTCTACATAATTGACATTGAATGCTATCTAAACACTTCAGAAGTTGCTTATGACATTTGATTATCATTCTACTTAGTAAATTCTATCTTTTCAATGTCTTCTCAAGCAATTTTGAAGAGCTTTTATTGCAGTTGTTACAATTTATTAATTGTTGTTGTAAACTTGTTTATTGTTGTATTTTTATATCAGCTAGCATATTTTCACTTGGTTTACTGCCTCTTGAAGCTTTAGTATCATTTTTGTACTTGAAACTGCCATATATATTCTTTGTTGTATTTGTTTGGGTAGGTACACTTCATCACTTTCAATTGCTTCATCTTTCTTGGACATAAACCTTGTGACATATTTAACTTGAGTGACCAGTGAGAGGGGGGGCACTTTTATCCTTATCTTTATCTCACCCATCCCTTTAGGTCAATGGGGACGCATTCCTTGTGTTAGACTTATATTCATCCCTAAAAAGTGGGGATTTCCTATTGAGGTGGCAATGATAAGACATCATGTTTGTTACTCCAATATCCCTCACTTGTCGTGGGATTTGGGAAGGTACAGATTATGCGATAACATGTCCTTTGTTCATAATATTCCTTCATACAATGCACAAACATTTAGTCTCTATAATTCTCATAGAATCTATGTTGAGACTTTATTCAATCCTTGAATATTGAATATGTTGACGCTAATGTGGTATTTGTTGGTAAAATATTTCGAAACTTGGGTCTAAAACTCTGAACAAACAATTGACAATCAATCTGATGGCGACCTTCTGTACGACATAGGGTACACTAGACATTCTCATTCACCAATTTCCCCATTTCCATATCCTATAGCTACATGGTGAGGTTTTCAAGTTGAGATTGCACCTACACCAATCCTATTGAAGTGTTAATTGCCTAAATAGATTTGCAAATATAATTCATATAAACCCTTAATATCAACAAGAATAAACCAAACCATTCACCAAAATATTGATCATAAGAAATATTCAAAACCATTGAGGAAGGGTAACACTATATATTAATCCTTATGGAAGAATAACACTCCTCAAGCAATGCTTGTTACAATAGCAATATTCTTCACCATGCTCCAATACATTACTTACACTTATTTATATAACACTCTCTATCTCCTAGGAACCTTATAGAAAGTCTTCTCACATTTATTATATCTAACTACCATAGTGGGCCTTATTTAATATAGTGGACCTATTCCACCTTACATTGAATGAATTCTACTAATAATACATAACCACATTCCCATTGGGTACATCCCTAGGTACCCCATATTACCTCCCTAGGTATACTACATTATGTCCCCTTTCACATGTTTCATCCTCGAAACATGAGAAGAAACCATACAATATGATCGGCTAAACAATGTAGCCAACTAGTACCAAGTATGACCATCCATCCATCCTAATGGAAGATAAACATGATGTCCAACCGTTGCCTTGCCACACCTATCTTGATCCTTATCGTGTATGTGGTGCCATGGGATTGTTTCTCTATCCTCATATCATCATGTAGTGTTGGTAGTCCTCCATTATCCTCTGGATTGGTTTCCATTATGGTTGCATGATAGTGCATAAATGTATTTTTTTCTCATGCCTCTACTTTGATGATTTTCGTTTCTCTATATGGTGTGGATGATGATATAAAACAACTGTAAGAATTAGTTCTTTTTTCTTCAACTCTGCAACATAGTTTTTCTTTGAGTCAATGATCTCCTTGCCTTTTTTATTGTGTCCTTCTTGTGGATGTGTTTCATCTCCTTTTGTAGACTCTTCCTCTGATTCAAATTCAAATTTTTCAATAACTTCTTTGTTGTCCCTCATAGGCCCTTCTTTCTTACTAAGAGACAGATCTAGAAATGTAATTTTCCTTTTCTTGTACCAAAGCTTTAGAAACATATTTTGCTCATTAATATTAACTGTATCAACTGAGTCCATCCAAGTATATCCCAAAAAAATATCCACATCATCCATATCAATAACATGAAAATCATAGTGAAACACATATTTGTCCATGGTGGTCTTCAAATCTTTAAAAATTTGAACATTTTCACCCTCAACCTTTGTGTTTTGAACATTCTTTGCGGGAACTTGCAATCTATTAACAAAATAAACATTAATAAAATTATCCAGGCAACTAAGGTTAATAGAAACAATGATATTTTCTTTATGAATACAACCATGAAATTGTAATATAGAGTTTCCACATGGAAACAAATCCTTGGTACGTTTTGTATCCCTTTTTCGAACATGATACCACCTATCTAAAAATATCATTTCAAATTCTTTGTCGGAGAATGTCATTATCAGGTTGTAGTGAAGCAATTTCCACCACATGGTCGCACCACCTTGTATGTATAAATTGACCAAACCTCTCCAATTCTCTTTCCACACTAACTTCTCCTTTTTTATAAACTATTCAATACTAGGGCCATCATATTTCCCAGTAAAATACATCTTTCTATGAAAAAACCCAAAAATAGAACTAGGGTTTGTAACAAAAAATCACGCGGCTTTTTCCAGAAAAACACTGAAATTTTGCCAAATTTAAAACATTGATAACTTCACTTCATGGACTTTGTTCCACTGATTTTGTTTTTTTAAATTGGGTATTTTTCTTAGAGGAATTCAAATATCCAATTTTTTTTCTGCAAATTGTACTAAAACATTTTCGTATATGAACCTTAAGTGTGTCGCCCCCTTTTTTCCTTTTTAAAAAATATGCAAAAAGAACCAAAAATGTATTCCCTTCTTTGGCCAAGGAAAGTTCTTTGATACCAATTTTTAAGTAAATGAATAGATCTACAAATATACTTCAGATAAACCCTCAATATCAACAAGAATAAAACAAAATATTCACCAAGATATTCAACACAAGAATGTAGAGAAAACCCTTGAGGTAGGGTAACACCATATATTAATCCTTATGGAAGGATAACACTCCTCAAGCAATGCTTGATACATTCACAATATTCTTCACTATCTTTCAATAAATTGCTTACACTTCTTTATATAACACTCTCTATCTCCTAGAAACCTTCTAGAAAGCCTTCTCACATTTATTATATCTAACTACCGTAGTGGACCTTATTTAATATAGTGGACCTAGTCCACCTTACATTTAATGACTTCCACTAATAATACATAACCACATTCCCATTGGATACCTTCCTAGGTTCCCCATATTACCTCCCTAGGTATACTACATGATATTTCACCACCTCCTTGCATAGACTCTAGGCGCATTGCAATCTCTACGGCTTCCAACTGAGTCTTCACCTTCTATTGTGTGAGTGGGACCTTAATGTGTGGGAGGAGTTTGAGAATGAACCATTCTCTATGTTGGACATCCTGGACATGCAGGGTCAGTATGTCTTATTGGCCCCCAAAGTTTTGGGATAAATATTGTGCACGCACAGAAGAAAAGTTGTGTGTGCACTCTAGTGTTGAATGCACATCAATAGTTGTGCAATGCATGAAAAAGGCATGCACGCCAGTCAGAGTTCCACAATCATGTTGCATCAATAATATACCACATGCATGTTGAATCAAGAAGAATATATTCAAGAATATTATTTGATGATTAACTGAAGTGGCACGAGAGATCATACAGAAATTAAGGGATGAGATGGAAAGTTAGTTAGGACTGTCACAACTCCAAAGAGGTTACATGGGCTAGATGTGGGTGGAAGAAGTATGCAGAACTATCATTTAGAAGAGAAATTGGAGCATAGGAAAAAGCGATAGAGCACTAGAGCAGATAAGGAAAGAAAAAGGAGTAGTGAATACATAGAGGATGGTTCTAAGAGTATGATGTATGCAACAAAGAAGAGAAGAAGAGAAATTAGTCTAGCCTATTTTTTCATGATGCTTGTTGTGAGTCCAGTTTTTTATGTGGTTGGAATAATTTTTGTAAGGAGTTTGTAATAGAGTCATCTTAGTATTATGTGTAGAGTCTGAGAGAAAATGCACGGCGCCTTGTAATGTATCAATGACAAAATGTATGAGAGTACAGGGCATTGTTCTTGATGAATTATGAATCTCTTGGTCTATGTATGCCACTATGTGAATGGAAATAATATAAAGTTTCAATTTTCCTATCATTTACTGTGTTGATTATGAGTTCAATGGATGAATATGGTAATGTTGAATGTTGTTAATATCATTACGAATTGTAATGAAATGTGTGAATTCCAGTCTGAGTGGGTTCTTAGTGTAGTTTAAACCTTCATCTTTGACACGAGACCAGATGGTCTCTATGATTCTCATGGAATATTGGGTGAGACCTTCTTTAGTCCTAGACTAAGGATTGATATTCCAAAGCCTTGGGTTTTTCTTGGTCAACTCTGGATGAACCATGGGTCATCAACCCCCCAATGTTAAGAAGGTTTCACTAAAGAGACCCAACAATTGGTTTTTTTGTTGGGACCTGAAGGTTTTGTATTTCAGGATGAAGGGAGAGAATGGGGTGGTATCCATCTCGGGAGGAAATACAATATTGGTTAACCATGAAAGAAGATGAGTTTTCTCAATGGGAAACTCAGGGTTTGATCACTAACATGGAGTGTTGGAAGGAGAGGTATATCTATAATGACTCGAATGAGATTTTATTTTATTGAGTTTCCAAGTTTTTTGTATGAATGGTTGAAGAGGTAGACTAATACTAATACTGCGTTGAGACCCCAATAACCATTGGTTTGGGAATAGACTACAATCAATAGGATGAAGGCATTGGACAATAAGTGGGCTTGGTAAATCAACTTCTATTTTTCTTAGGTGAAGGAAGGATACACCATTGAATTTGTTGTAGAATACAATGATTCCTTCAGTGAGGTTGAAAGAAAATTTTTGGAAGGTCCTCGAAAAAGGATGCTAGAAGAAATCTTGTTATGGATCAAGATGTTGTTTGTGGAGAAAGGATTGATGCACATGGAGCCCGATAGGATGGTTGACTATACTACCCTAGCACTGAGGGGGATGAAAAGAAGGGGGAAAAGAGAGAGGAGATGGATTCATTGGGATGATCTAGAGGTTATAGTGGTAGCAGTCAAAATCAACCCCATGCCAAATGAGTGTGAGCCCACCCAGTTGTCAGTTCTGTTAGATACAAAAAAAAATAACACTTTTGGATTTAAGAGTCAATTTGTAGTGTTGTATTTCTAGTGGTTCCACTGGTTAAGGACACATTTCAATGAATTCATAGATTTAAATAAATACAATAAAAGTGGTGCTATTGATAACATCACTTTTCGATTCAGGGGTCAATTTCAGGGTTCTATCTACAATGTCAAGGTAACTGTCTGCAATCTCAAGAGTAAGTTTTCAAAAAGGTTGCAAGTTTAAACACCTCCCAAAAAGGGTGTTATCGATGGCACCATGTTTTGATAAAAACACAAAAATCAACACCCAAATCAAAAAGCGATGCTACTTTTTGATTTGGGAGTTGATTTTGGTGATTTTTACCCAAAAATACCATATTTTTTGGATAGAGTTCTCGTTTTAAGGTCACAGTTTTCGTTAAGTTGGTAACTTTGTTATGGGATAAGATGGAGGTAAAACCCCCTTTTAACCATCCCCCTTGTGCATTTGTAACCAAGAAGAAAGAACAACAGACAACACAATGATAGGAGTAGAATATACGAGTGAAGAAGAGGACGAAGTCAGAAATACTTCACAAGGGATATTATCAGTACCGAGATCCCCAACACTGATTAGTTAGTCAGGAGGACACTATCCTAGATTGAGAATGGAAAATCAGGATAGAACTCTAAGGCTACCCATGTTCCATGGGATGAGAAAGGACAATGCAAAGAATCATTGGTTTACTAGTGAGGCTATATGGTCTATGAAGAGGATCATACATGAAACATCAAATATTTCATAGTTGGATACCATTTTCAAGGAAAGAGACCCGACGTGGTACATGAAGTACAAGGAAACTATTCCAGCAAGACATACGAGGTCCCTAAAAAAAATGAAGAGATATATTCTTAAGGAGTTCTAAAATCATAAGTCAAAGTCTCAATGCATTACAGAGATTAAGGAGATCAAGAAACAACTAGGAGAGACCCTATGGGACTATGACCAATAGTTCAAGATCTTGTTAGATAGACTAACATTCCAGATTTAGGATGTTCAACACAAAGAATGGTTCATCATGGGGATTCTTCCTTATATTTGAGTTCCACTCACCCAACAAAAGGTAACTACTCAAGCAGAGGATATGGAGATTGTGATGCGCTTGAAGGATACACCAAGAGGTGGAGAAACATTAGCAAGATTGGCACATGTGCAATTCCAAATTGTAAATATGACAATGCAATTACAAGATATGGTGAAGGAAAAGGTGGTGTGGGAACACGTCTGGTGTACTAAGTGTTGATAGGAAGGTCACCACAGGGATGAATATCCTACATTGGGAATTTATCTCCTGACAGGTGCACCAAATCCATTTTCAACTCGACCTTAGAAGGAATGGTGAAAGATTTGAAAACAATGGGGACATATCCCACCTCACTTCCCAACAATAGAGAAATATCATAAGAATCACCATAATTCATTCTATGAATTATGCAAATCCATGGGGCATGATGTGAAAAAATGTCAGTCACTTCGTTTGATGCAGGAATATGTTGATACTGAGAGGGGGGTGAATCAGTATCCAGTACAATTTAAAAACCTTTTTCAACTTATACTTAAACCATTCAATTATATCTAATGAGAAATGAACAATAGTATAAGAGTTACACCAATACACCACAATACACCATGCA